>JAJPUD010000416.1:655817-670451 GCA_023553655.1 Myrmecobius fasciatus | reverse complement strand
AGTGATTTGGAGCACCTTTTCATATGACTATAAATAGTTTTAATTTCATCCTCTGAAAATTGTCTGTTCATATCCTTTGACCATTTATTGATTGGAGAATGGCTTGAATTTTTATAAATATGAGACAATTCTCTATATATTTTAGAGATGAGACCTTTATCAGAACCCTTAAATGTAAAGATGATTTCCCAATTTATTGCTTCCCTCCTAATCTTGTCTGCATTGATTTTGTTTGTACAAAAACTTTTTAACTTAATATAGTCAAAGTTATCTATCTGGTTTTCAATTAAGAGTTCCAGTTCTTCTTTGGACATAAATTTATTCCATCTCCATACGTCTGAGAGGTAAAGTATATTACATTCCTCTAATTTACTTATAGTATCACTCTTTATATCCAGATCATGAACCCATTTAGATCTTATCTTGGTATGTGGTGTTAGATGTGGGTCAAGCCCTAATTTCTTCCACACTAGTTTCCAGTTTTCCCAGCAGTTTTTGTCAAATAGTGAATACTTATCCCAAAAGCTGGGGTCCTTGGGTTTATCAAAAACCAAATTAGCAGAGGACATTTCAAGATAAAGACAGGTTTCAGTATTTACCCTACCAGTGTTACCCAAAAAAAAAAAAAAAAAAAAAAAAAGCCAACAACACAATATACTTGGTAGATTATGTAGAAGCAAAAATATAATACTTCATTTGTATTTCCCTTCAGCATGGTACCAATAAATTGTTTATTAGGCAAAAAGGAATGAAATCAAGAGATGCTCAGTAGTAGATAAATCCGGTTCTCTAGATGGTCTGTCACATGTACAACAAATGTAAGGTTTTAATTGACAGCTTCTGTCAATACCTTCTTTTTTCTTCATATCATTAGAAATTATAATGAATATATTTAGTTGATTTCATTATTTCCATACACTTGAATACAAATCCATTATTCTAGCATACAACAATACATCTGTCTTGCCTTCTGAGATAATAGCAGAAAAATATAGGGACAGGGAAAGAAACAAAAACAAGAAGTATTTATTAAGCACCTACTACGTATCAAACACTATGTGAAATCCTGTTATTTCAAATACAAGTCAAGACAAATCAACAAGCATTTATTAAGCTTTTACTATGTGCCAGGCCCTGTGTAAAGTATTGGGAGTTTAAATACACACACACACATAAAATGGCAGCCCCTGCTCTCAGGAAGCTTTCTGGAGAAGGAAAGAAATAAAAAAGGAAATGAAAAGGAGGGTGAGACGGAGGGAGAATGGGATCATGGTTGGTGAAGTCTTGAAAATGAATTATGGCTGGGCTAGGTTCTTCCTTGGAAGTGGGGGGAGTTTACTTTCGTCATTAGGAAAAGAGAACTGGAGGATTGGAGGGAGAAAGCAGCTGAGTCAAGATAAAGTCCAGAGAACAAAGGATATGACAGATATTTTGGGAAACCCTCTGCGCTGCTGATGTGAAACACCACCCCCGAACTGCTGGTTGCTTTTCTCTCTTAGCAAGGCATATGTTGTCCCTCTATATGGAACCAGATTGTACAAGGATCACATAAGGAAGGAAAGAAAAAAGCATAGAAATGAATTCTTTCCCTCTCCACCTCCACTTTTGCAGGAAAACTTCCCATTTTCTGTCAATTATAGTGCCTTCTCTCTGTTGATCATTTCCAATTTATCCTGAATATAGCTTTACAAGTTTCCTCTATTTCCCTTGTGAGCTAACTCAAAAACAAGGACTGTTATTTGCCTTTATTTTTATCCCTTGTGTATTACAGTGTCTGGCACATAATAGGTGCTTAATATTTATTGACTGGCAACATACAACCAAATACTTGCCAGTGGAATGCCTTATTTTAATAAGTACACATGTATAACTGCAAAACTCTTGTTGAAGTAATGAGATTTATATTTATGGGCAGAATTTAAGCCATAGTCTAATTGATATACCATAAACTCCATTGGTTTCTTTTGCAGATGGTATAGCTTGTAAAAATATTCAAGTTCTTCTATGGATCTTTAATTTTCTGGGTTTGCTTTTACTTCCCTGCCTTACTCTTTGTGATTCTTATCCATGTTGTTCTCTAAATTCCTCAAAGATGAGCTGTCACATATATTGGAGACCTTCCTCCCTGTCTTTTATCATTCTTTTGCCACCAATCCATCTCTCCCATTCTTCACTTGTTAAGAGCCCTCATTCTCCATGCATAACCAGCCACTTTTTACTCATAATTTTCCTGGGTGACTTATTTTTTCTTATATACCATTCCTTACTTGCAAGTTGTTGGCCATGTACAACACCCTAATTATATATTGCTTTTCTCTTTGGGAAACAGGGAGGGAGAAGGAAATAAGCTTTGATTAAATGCTTACCACATGCCAAGCACTATGCCATGTACTTTGCAAGTATTATCTCATTTGATCCTCATAATAACCCTGTGAGGTAGGGACTGTTGACTCTGTTTTACAATCTGAAGAAAGTAAGATAGACTAGGGGCAGCTAGGTGGTGCAGTGGATAGAGCACCAGCCCTGAAGTCAAGAGGACCTGAGTTCAAATCTGGTCTCAGACACTTAACATTCCCTAGCTGTGTGACCCTGGGCAAGTCACTTAACCTCAATTGCCTAAGCAAAAAAAAAAAAAAAGAAGAAGAAGAAGAAAAAAAAAAAGAAAGTAAGATAGACTATAATTAAATGATTTACCCAGGGTCACATAGCTAGTAAATGTCTCAAGCTGAATTTGAACTCAGATTCCAAGCTCACTTGGCTCTACCCACTGCACCACCTGCTGCTTTTGGCTCAATTAATGTGTATTCTTCACAGGCAGTGATCTTCCATGACTCATAATCATATAGTTTAAATGGAATATATTGGGTTTTTTTTGTTTGTTTCTGGGAGAAGCCTAGGATTATTGAACTAGTTGTAGTTTTTGTTGTTCAGTTGTTCCAGCATGACTCCATGGACCATAGCACACTAGGTCCTTCTGTTCTTCACAATCTCCTGAAGTCTATCCAAACTCATGTTCGTGGCTTCCATGACACTATTTATCCATTTTATCCTCTGCCATCCTTTCTACTTTTGCTTTCAATCTTTCCCAACATTAGAGTCTTTTCCAGTTGAATCCTGTCTTCTGATTGGGTGGATAATTTTAAGGATTTGTCATTACAAAGAAGAGTTTGAATTAATTTCTTTAAGTATTGACTGATTTGTTCTTCGTGCTATTCAAGGGACCAGAATCACAATTCAAAAGTGTTGATTCTGCGGTTCTCAATCTTTCTTGTAGTCAACTTGATTTCATTCTCCAGGATGTCTGGCTCTAGGTCAATAACCACACCATAGAGATTATTAAGATTTTTTTTGTATAGTTCTTCTGTATATTTTTGCCACTTCTTCCTAATCTCTTCTACTTCTAAGTCTCTACTATCTTTCTCCATTATTTTTCATGAAACATCCCCTTGATATCTCTGTTATTTTCCTCTATTTATTTGCATTGGTCATTTATGAAAACCTTCTAATCTCTTTTGCTATTCTCTGGAATATTTCATTCAGCTGAGTGTCTATCTCCTTCTCCTTTTGTTTTTCTTTGTTTCTTGATTATTTGTAAAGCCTCATCATACAGCCATTCTGCTTTTTTGCTCTTCTTTTTCTTTGGGACGTAGTTTGTTGCTGTCTTCTGTATAATATTGCAAACCCCTATTCATAGTTCTTCAGGCATTCCATCTACAAGGCCTAATTTCTTAAATCTATTTATCACTTTTACTTCATATTCCTAGGGGATGCTGTTTAGATCATATCTATATAATATGGTCTAATGATTTTCCTTACTTTCTTCAATTTAAGGGTTAACAATGTCTCAAATACAATTCATGTGCTGCCTAACTGTATGTTAATATTACATAGAATTCCTAGAGATACACAATCACAGTAATAACCATTAAATAATGGTCAGCTTCCTTTCATATGTTGTTTTTCCCCATTAGTTTGCCCTTGAGGGCAGATTCTATTTTGATTTTGTTTGTATTATTATTCCCACAGCTTAGCACAGTGCCTGGCTCCTAGTGAGTGCTTAATAAATGCTTGTTGACTGATTGGCAAATAATCCTCCAATTATCAATGTCAAATAAAGCATAAAGAAGGGAGACATAAGCTCACCGAAAGTATTCAACACCGTGTTATTGTGTAGTAGTGCAAAATCCAAATGGAAGAGAGAGTCCTCTTTTTGTTAAAATTTGTGGCTGATTTTGGGCTAATTGAATAAAACCCAATAATCTTCAATGAGATATATTATCACTCTAAGAAATTTCACTTACCAATCCATTCAGGAAAAAAAAAAAAGAAAAACAGAACTTAGCAACATTTCTGGCATCTGTCTTTCAGTTATAACAGTCCTCTTCATTTAGCCCTTCACCTTTCACCTGAACTATTACCATAGCCTCCCATTTGGCCTTCCTATTTTAAATCTGTCCAAGCCACACAGATGCCAAATTGATATTCTTACAGCATAGGTTTGACCATGGCTACTTCTCATGTTCAGGAAGCTCTCCTGGCTCCTCATTACTTCTGTATACCTTTTTCAGTTGGTCATTTAAAGCTGTTCTTAGTCTGACTCCAATCTGTCTTTTCAGGCTTATAGCATATTAATGTCCTTCACTCATTTAATATTTCAAGCAGCCTGGCCTGTTTACTATTCTTACATGACATTCTATTTTCTTTCCCCATGCCTTTCTGTAGGCTGATCCCCATGCATGAATGTTATATACCTCCAGTTTTTAACACACCTGTCTATCCAGTGAGCCTTTCCCAAAGAATCCAATAATACCCCCTATTTATGTATCATTATATGGTTGACTCGCCCAGAAAAGTGAGTGCTTTGGAAGATGCTGAACAAGTAAAGCCTTTCTCATCAGTCCTGCATTGTCCAGCTAACTTATTGGCTTTGCTTTTCAAGTTGATTACTTTCACTCGAATTGTATGAACTATGTTCTTACTTTTCTAAGAAGCAGAATACATCAGGACATTTTAGTTCTTTAGAAGATTCTATGCCTTAAACTTCTAAACATGGTGTTGCTTATGAGTCAGCTGTCAAAAGTGATGCTGCCCAAGAAATCCACTTCTCTGCCAGAAACTTAGATTCTAAAAGTATGTTGATGAATAAGCTCAAAATATTCTCTCCCCCAAGAAAGGAATTTGGGATTTGGGAACTGTGTTCTTGGATTTCTGTCTCAGCTTGTTCTTAGGGGTCAAATAATGGCTTATGTCCAGTAATCTCATCAGTTGATTTAAGGACCTCTTTGTGTTTCAATTCACCTCCTTCTTCCTTTCCCATCATCCTCTTTACTGCCATTCCAATTGCCTTTATGTTACTAGTTTATTCTCTCTTCCCCCTCCCCCCTTTCTACTTCTGGACCATTGTTCCTGGATATGATGTGTTAAACTATTTTCCTATTGCTCTGATCATTATCCCAATTACTTAAAAAATAAATTTTTATTAATATTTTCTTTTTTTCTTACATCATCACAAATATCTTATGTCTCTTTCCCTCCTTGAGAGCCATCCCATATGAGAATGTTTTTTTAGAGTGGGGGGAAAAAAGTTAACAATTGCTCAATACATTGAGAATGTTCAAAAATATGGCCAGTATGTAACACATATGGACCTACCATTTCCATAAAGAGGTAGGTTGAGGATATCTTTTCATATCTCTTCATTTGAGTCTCACTTGATCTTAATAATTTTGTCACTTTTACTTTTTATTTTTTAGTATCATTTCTTTCCCCCCCCAACACTTACATTTTTGTAGTCGCTATGGATAGTTTTCCTGACTCTGCTTATTCCCTCTGCATCAGTTCTTATAAATCTTTCCATGTTTTTCTGTATTCACTACATACATTTTTTAGAGCATAGTAATATGTTCACATTATGTTCACATACCACACTTTGTTCAGCCATTCCTCAGTTGATGGGTATCTATTTTGCATGCTAGTAACTTTTTGGAAAAAAAAGTGCCCCTCCCTGATCACCACTTCCCTATATGGGATGTTTCTTCCTTTAGAATATAAGTTTCTTGAGGGCAGAAACTATCTCTGGCTTTATATTTGTATCCTTACCTTAGCAGAGGACATATTACATGGTATGTATTTAATAAATTTTTTTTCATTTATTCAATTTGATCTGAGACTAATGGCTCACATCCTATAATCTCATTAGGTTGAATAAGAAATTCTAAATATATTAGCACTGTTCCTGATCCACCCCTTTATATCTACTAGGGGCACTAAAAAAAGAACAAAAAACCTGCCAATCCATATACATTAATAATTTAGCAAGGAGATACATTTCAATCTGAGCAGATCTGATCACAGTTTATCTAACTGAAAGTCTTCTGATACTGTCTAATAACATTTGGGGATTATAGTTTTAGATAAACAACACAGAAGCAGTATGGAATAAAAGAAAAAAGTACCAGACTAAGAATTAAGACAGTCCTATTTTACTTGCTATATGTATGACCCTAGGCAAGTCACTTAATCTCTGCCTCAGTTTCCTCATCTTTACAATGGGGATAATAATATTTATGGCTCCCAGTGTTACAAGGATAAAATGAGATGATGTTTATAAAAATGCTTTGCAAACCTTAAAGTGGTATGGAAATGCTAGCTATCTAAACCATCTGTTAGAGCAGAAAGAGACCTTAAAATCAATTAATCTAACACCGTCATTACATATGAGGAAGCTAAAACTCAAGTGTGATTTGCCCAAACTCCCACACATAGTAAATAGCATAGATAAGATTTGAACTCAAGGTTCAAACTCAGAAGTCAGTGATTTCTTTTTTCATAATGCCATAATTTTAGAAAGTTCTATTCCAGACTGAAGAAAATAGAGTTAACCTTTATCTTTTTTTTTGGTATTTTTGAGAATTTTATGTAGCATGTTTTGATTTCTTACTCTAGCTTTTTTTTTTTTTTGATCCTCATAATATGCATAGTTTTTTTTAATACACATAGTTGGGTAACACCTGTAATGATTTACTGTGGTTAAAGACTTCATCCTTGGCCATGAGCCTATCACTACTTATCTAGGCTATCATTAGCAAATCCATTCGGTTGTTAGGATCAGATTCATACGGTGAGAGTGAGGGATAAGTCACTATGTACTCCATTGTCCCTGGAGAGATGAGAGAAACTGAAGAAGGGCATTGGCTTGTTATATTCGATGGGCCCCATGGCAAACTTACAGAAAGACATGAGCAGGATGGGCAGATAAAGATTGATTGGCATCTGGAATCTATGTCCTTAGAGATAGTGTCCACACTGTTGAGATCACAGACCTATTTGAGCATTTGTATATATCTACAATACTAAGTAAATGGAGTGGGTTTATTTTTGTTTGTGAATTGATGATTCATTTTACTCATTATATTAAAATATGTTTCCTACCCCAGCCCTCAGCGTTCTGTGAAGTTCAACTGTGTTGATGAATTAAAGCATTTTCAAAATATTAAAGTTCTATATAAATTATAATTATTATTTTTAAGTTACCGGACCTCTAGTCTGAAATGAAGTCATTTCATTTTCTGAGACTTCTATTGCACTCTGAGCTTAAGCAATATTTACAGAGCAATACAGAGATGTGCTATAGCAATTGTTTAACAACCAGGGTTCTGGGGGAGGGGAAGAAGTTTGCATATACACTTTAAGGTTTAATTTGTATTATTAACACTGTCTTAAATTTATAGTCTAAACAATCATAAAACAATAAGTCAAGTCCTGATTTGTAGCATTTGCAGGTTTCTAAGGTGTGAATATTAATACTAAAAATTTAAGTCACTCTGGCAAGCCAATATGAGCTAGCTTTACACCTCTTTTCCCTCACTCAAATGAATGATAAATATGCCAGTTTATGGTTCTGCTTTGCAGCTAAATTAGTCACTTATAATACCTGGTCATTCATTAGGTCTAAAACAAATTATGAATCTATGATAGAAGATTTGAAGAGACAAGTTATTGTTTTGGTGTGTTTTTTTTTTCCTCCAAAAGAGGGCAAGAACATCTTTTATGCAGTTGAATTATTTCCTATCACTATTTTTCACTTTTTGATTTATTTTAAAGAATTTATTTTTAAAGGGCAAAATGGGATCATTAAAGTAAAATTTAAAGATTTATATTGTTGAATTTTCTTTAACCTACACAAGAAATTTGTATAAGCCTTGAAAATTTGATTTGTGTTGAAAGCCAGGAACAAAAATTACTTTGAAGTGCTATGAAGCACATACAGGGACTTGTGCAAATCAATGGTGTGGGTGACTAGTTCATCTATCAACTGTAACTTTTTACCAGCTTCTATGTAGCAAGCATTTCAGTAATTTGGCTTTTCTAAGCTTGGATGATTCACAGTTGCTCAGATTTTGGGGGAACATTGAAAGGGAAAGTTAAGGTCTTAAATAACCTTATGCTTACATCAGGAGAGAGGTCATAGTTCAGAAGTCCTGAGATTAGCATTGTATAAATTTTTAAGAAAGACTTTATGAGTCTGTTTATAATCCATTTTGTAATTAAGAATTATTGCTGAAGAAACGACCCTACTTCAGTCAGAATTCTCCTTTCAGTCATGATAAATTTAAATGTAATGAAAGCTTATATGTTAATTTTAAATCATGTCTTCTATGAATGTTTTTATTATTATTTCCTTTATCTCCTTTTAATATTCAATTCTTGTAATATACATGAGGAAATGACTCTTATCTACATATTGGAAAATGGAAATAGTCTGCCTTGACCATTTTGATTTTTCTAATATAATGTATCTATGAAATTACCATGACCCTGAAAATTCCAGGTTAAAAGGAGGCTTTGTGTTTTATTATAGATAAGAGAACAGCTCTCTTATGCTGAAACTAGTGCTTGAAAATGAGTTTTGTGTGTTTCCATTAAAATATGTTGATTTTTTAATTTTATTTTTGTATTTTCCCTAAAGCAATTCTTGTGCCTTGATATCAGGATTTAGAATATGATGATGAGCTTCTTAATGACTGTCTTATCAAATGGAGTCTGTTCTCACCAAACCAATTGTTTAGGGGTTCCAGTTACTCATTTATGTTAAAAGAAACTGCCCCCTCACCCTCAAGCCTGAAGCTCCTAGGCCTTTAAGACTCAACAGATACTGGAAAAGATGGCTCTTCATGATTGAAATATCTTTAAGGAAAGAAAAGGATTGTGTCCCCTGCCTTATGCCATCTATGATTATCTGAAATGTTGAATGTAGATTGAATTTTTGTAAGCAAAATTATATTTTAAATGTCGCAGGGAAACAATGATATAAAGGATCCCTCTGATAAATTATATCCCTTCCTAATATATGTGTCTGTAAGTTTAACTTTTCATATGCTGGATTTTCTCAAAGTAGAACACATCAGTGTTGAAAATCTCTCTCTAAATAATTATTTCTTGTATTCATTAAAGCCAGTGGAAAAAGTCAAATCAAGCATTTATTCAGCATCTCTCATGTGCAAGGAACTGTGCTAAGTGTCAAGGAGAAAAAGGAAGGGAAAAAAAAAGAAATAGATACCTCAGCAGAAGGGAAGATAAGATTCCTGTTAGTAAGAAACCACTGATAATGTAAGATTTTTGAAACGTTGAGATGCATTTCTCTAATTGACTGGAGAGTCCTTAGAAATTTAGGGAAGAACTTTCCCTCTAACTAAAATTGCCTCCATCCCCACTACTTGACTAAATGCTATCTTTCCCTGGAGTTGGTGGGATAAAATAAACCGATAGGATTTTAGAATTGGTAAGAGTCTTAAAATACATCTAGTCTAAATTCTTAATGTGAGCAGTAATGAAAGGCAGATTTAGAGAGGTAAATGTCTTGTTCATTATCTCTTTACTATGAGTAGTAATGTAGCAGACTTGGGATTAGTAACCATTTTTCTGATTCTAAATCTAGTATCTCTTCATGCTGCCTCCCTTGCCTTCATAATCTTTTGGTTTCCAGTTGATTTGGAATTAAACCATTGAGTCTCTGCTTGTCTGGGGGCAGTCTATTTAGAACATGGAATTAAGGTCAATGATGTAGATTCTCATCACCTGATCTTAGTTTTCCACTATCCTGTAACATAGAGTACCTAACTGCCCATCTTCTTTCCCTGTTCTTCTCCAAATCATTTCCTAAACATTTCCTCTAGGCTCAGAGGGAGACTGACAGATACTGGTTGATTTACTGCAAACCATGCACATTATTGGGGGGAAAATCCAATTCTAAGAGAGGCCACTTTTTAACATTCAAATACAGAAATTTTTAAGAGTGATCCCTTGTGGTTCCAACTCTGAAATTAATGGCAGGTGATTTATTGGATATTTCTATAACTACAAAATCAGTTTTCAACTGGTAAATTGGTAAATTGCCCAACTTCTGGTTGGAATAGTTTTATTTTTTAAAAATGTTTTATAAAATTTTATTTTAAAATTTAATGAAGATACAGAGCAGAGTCATAGATAGAGACCTAATCTCTCTCAGTCCAGGAAGTCTGGATTTAATTTCTGCCTTTGAAAAAGGCACATTCCAATTTTGTGACTTGGTAAATGTTACAACTCTTCAGGGTCCCAAGTATTTGTAATTATTTCTCTATTACTATAAATTGCAGAATTGTGTTGAAAATGGAAGTTCTTGCTCCTATACCAATAAAATAGCAGATCATATAAAAAGTTTAATTATATAGTTTTAGCTTCATTTACTAGTAAACTTTATTTACATTCTTATAGTCATATAAGCTATATATGCATACACAATATGTATATATGTGTTTATGTATGTATATTTATACACACACACATACATACATATAATACTCCCTTGAATCAAAAGGTGTGAGCAGTTTAGTGGATTTTCTTATATAATTCTAAATTGATTTCCAAACTAGTTGGTACAAATTGCAGCCCTAGTGTTTTAATATGCTTGTCTTCCAATAGACCCATCAATATTATTGTCTTTTGCCATCTTTGCCAATTTGCTAGATTTTAAGTAGAACTTAAAAGTTGTTTTGTTTTGTCTTCTTCTTATTAATAATGATTTGGAGCTCTCTCTCATGCTTATAGCACTTAATTCTGAAGGAAAAATCTCCCAAGTTGAGATGCCATACTAATCTGTTAATCTAAGCCTGAACTTATATATATATATATATATATATATATACATATATATATATACATATATGTATATATACACACATACACACACACATATATATATATTACGAATGTTTTATTAAAATATTTCCTTTAGGAGAGAGCTTTCCCCTCAATCAAAATTATTCCCCTCTCCACTACTTGGCTAAACGCTATTTTCCTGGAGTGGGAAGAACTAAACTGATAGAATTTTAGAATTGGTAAGAGCCTTAAAATATATCTAGTCTAAATTCTTAATATGAAAAGTAACTAGAAAAAAAAGTATAAATGTTGTAATAAAATATTTCCCTTTGTTTTATTTCTTCTTACTATCTCTTCCCCTCTCCAACTTCCTCTTTCCTTTTTGTCTTTCTTTGATTTTTTAGAACAAATTCATTAAGGTTGTAACAGACAGAAGCATCTAGATAGCACAGTGGATAGAACACTGGCCTTGGAGTCCAGTGGACCTGAGTTCAAATTCAGCCTCAGACACTCAATACTTCCTAGCTGTGTGATCCTGGGCAAGTCACTTAATCCCAATTACCTTAATGCTCCACCCCCCCCCCCAAAAAAAAAAAATTGTAACAGACATTATAGACTAATGGTCATAGACTGGAAGTAGAATGATTAGGCTTGGAATCAGGAAGACTGTGTTCACATCTTTTCTCTGACACTATTGCTTTTTGATCCTGGACAAGGCACTTATCCTCTTTGTGCTTTAGGCACATTAGGACTTTGATGCTAAGTTACATACAGGTCAGTTTGGAGAAGTTAGTTCTTCTAATTAGAATTTCTGCTTTGTCTTTCATGCAAACAGAATGGTTTTGAAAACTTTTTTTTAACTCCAAAGCAAATTATATTTTCTTTTTTTTTTAAATCAGTAATTTAATTAATAAAAATATTCCTTTCACCTCCATAATTTACAATTCTTCTATATCTTGTGAATTTCAATGACACAAGTATTCATTGGTGTTGAATCTTCTGGTAATGAGCTCAGTGCTTAGTTATGCTGTTTTTAAGGGGATGGGGTAAGAATAATCTATCAGCACCAAGTGTGGCAACAACAAGAAACAAACAAACAAAAAAAGAGTCTGCCGATAGACCTCTAATCAATGATTTTACAGATTGGTTGAGTCTACCACAGTTTAGTATCTCATTTGCTAGCCCTTAATTCAATCAAAAATTGCTTAAGTAGCCACATCTATATATGCAAAATACATTGAAAGTTGACAGGACTCTCTTGGGACTGGGGTCCTTAACCTGAAATCTAAGTTGTTTTTTAATTAAAGCTTTTTATTTTCTATATATATATGTATATATATATAGTTATTTTTCAACATTTACCCCTATAAAACCCTGTGTTCTAATTTTTTTTCCCTCCCTTCCCTCACCTCCTCCCCTAGTCGGCAAGTGATATGTTGAACACATGCAATTCCTCTATACATATTTCCAAAAATATCATGCTGCTCCAGAAAAATCAGATCAAAAAGGAAGAAAGATGATAAAGAAAACAAAATGCAAGCAAATAACAAAAAGAGTGAGAATGCTATGTTGTGAACCACACTCATTTCCCATAGTCTTCTCTCTGGGTGCAGATGGCTCTCTTATCACAAGATCATTGGAAGTGGCCTGAATCAGTCATAGTCAGACACATTATATCTTGACTCCAACATACTAATGTCATTTTGGTCCTCTTCAAGAACTAAGGACAGCAACCACCACCCTCCCCAGCACTGACCCCACTCATGATGAATATTGTACACATTAGAGGGAGGAACACTGATTGAACTGAAGAGAAGTCAAAGAGGACACCAGGGTGGTGTCTTGGAAAATTGGGGAGATGAGTGGTGTTGTCATCAAGACATATAGGGAGTCAGAAGAAGGACAAATGTTGAGGTAGGAAAGATGATTGCTTTGATTTTGAGACCTTTTGAGGTTGAGGTATTGAAGAAATATACAAATAGCAGAAAATCAGATGTGAGACTGTAGTCCCAGAGTGCTCTTTCCCTCCCTTCTCTCTCTCTCCCCTCCCGCTGTCTCCCTCTGTCTCTCTCTCTTTGTCTTTCCCTCCCGGTCTCCCTTCCTCTCCCTTTGTCTTCCCCTCCCCATCTCCCTTCCTCCTTCCCTCTCCTCCCTCTCTCCATTTCTCCCTCTCCCTCTCCCCTATCTCTGTTTGTCTCTTGTCTCTCTGCCTCTCTGTCTTCCTCTCCCTCTTTCTCTCCCTCTCTGTCTCTCTCCACCCCCCCCTTTCTCTGTTTCCTTGTCTCTCTGTCTGTCCCTCTATCTCTCTCTGTCATCCATTCCATCTTTTTTCTTTGTACTGCTACAACTTTCTTTCAGATTCTCATCACTTCTCACCTGGTCATATGAACTTACACCTTTAAAATTTTCTTACTTCTTTATTAGGATCGCCTCTTTACCCTTATTATATTCTACCTTGTATCATACTTACATGCATACAATATTCATTATTGATAATGAACTCTAAGTTTCTTGACAAGCACTGTATGGTTTTTCCTATTTGTATCCCCCACACATAGTAGCTTGCACCTAATAGATTCTTAATAAATGTTTGTAGAATTGAAATTAAATTGGAACAAGTAAATCCCATTCTTCATATCCGGAACATAATTAATTAGAGATAGAAAATGAATTGCAATACCAGATTACATGTTTTCTCTCATATTCAATCCAGAGTTAAAATCTCTTACCTTTCTGCTTTGTTTACAATAAAATTTTGGCTTTCATTTCTGCAGACTTCCCAACCCCCCCTTCTCTGGTGGGAAAAATAAACTTGCCATACGTTGCTTTGGGAAGAAGTGGGAAAGTACAGATATTTTCAAATCCCTAATTAGTAACCTTACTGAACCAAAATTTGTTAGGGTCATAATTTGAATAAATTTAAAATATTGCTCGAACAATTTTGCTCACATGCAGGGCTCCCAAGGATTCATTTCAGTTAACAATCACTTTTTCTTGTCTTTTGCTTTTTTTCTGTTTTGTGAATGACAGTTATAGACTATTGAATCACAGAAATAGATAATATTAAAGCAGGAAAAAACGCTAATGATCATGTAGTTCCACTTAGTTGTTCTCAAAGTATGATCCTGAGATCCTTGGGAAACTTCATGGCCATTTTCAAGGGATCTGTGAGGCCAAAACAATTTTCATAATAATTTTAAGATGATTTCACTTCTAGATTTGTAAATATTGAAATAACACACAAAATAAATTTTGGGGGGGTTTAACCTTAAGAGTGTAAAGGAATCCTGTGACTCAAAAGTTTAAGAACCACTAGTCTTATCTCTATTTTACAAATGAGGAAATTAAGTCTCTAGGAGATAGTGATTTACATAAAGTTCAGAAGCTAGTATGTTACCTAGGTGGATTCTGACCCTTTATCTTTTAACTGCAAACTTAAAACTCCTTCCTTCCTTCCTGCCTTCCTGCCTTCCTGCCTTCCTGCCTTCCTGCCTTCCT
>JAJPUD010000416.1:617765-648028 GCA_023553655.1 Myrmecobius fasciatus | reverse complement strand
AGAGGGTGATGTTTAAAATATCAGAATGAAGGGTAAACTATAAGGTAGCTGAAGGATCACAGAATTGAGAGATATAGGTCCTAATGACTATGTGAACTTTGGCAAATTATTTGGCAGATTTTTTTCTGGATCACATTTTCTTTCTTTGTCAAATAATGAGATTGGATTAGACTAGTAGTTCTCAAAGTATAATCCATGGACCACTGGGCTTCAAGATTCTTTTAGGGAGTCAATATAAAATGGTTTTCTTAATATTATTTTCCTATTAAAACACTCTTTCCTTTTTCATTCCCATATCTGTGTGAAGCTCTATTGTGTTTGTAAATTTCAATCAAAACAACATATCATAACAGATTGAAAGCAGAAGCAGGTAGGAGAACCGAACTGCCTTCTGTTAAAGCCAGATATTAGAGATTTGCACAAGTATGTAAAACAATGCCATTTTTTTCATGATTTTTGAGGGAAATGTAGTTGTTTTCATAAAATATATTATGGGTTTATTACTGTTATTTAAAAATGAATAAATAAATAGTTTAACCAGGAGATCATCATACACAGCAACAACAGTATTACATGATGATCAATTCTGATGGACATGGCTCTCTGCAACAAAGAATTGTCTCAAACCAGTTCCAATTGTTCACTGAAGAAAACCATATACACCCAGAGAGAGGGAAATGAAATATGGACCACAACGTAACATTTTCATGATCTCTACTGACATTTGTTTGCATTGTGTTGCCTTTCTCTGATTCTTTTTTTTTCTTGTAGATAGGATTTTTCTTGCATAACTTCTCAAGCATTTCAACATTATTAGCATGTAGTGGACTTCCTGCCATCTAGGGGAGGGGAGGGGACTGGGGGTAAAATTTGTATTGGAAAGCTTTGTAAAGATCAATGTTGGGGAACTACCCATACATATGTTATACAAATAAAAAGCTTCAATAAAAAAAAAGAACAGATCCAAATTGTTTAGAGCAAGAAGCTACCTTTGAGTTCAATGAGACTGACTTCCTCAATATAACTTTATATTGAAAAAGTCAGTCTCATTGAACTCAAAGGTAGCTTCTTGCTCTAAAGATCTGAATCTTCAAGTAAGAAACTATTTCAAAATAAAATAGAAACGATATAAGAAATTGAAAAGGTAAAAATGCAGCCCATATTACTCTTGAAGAAGAGAAATTGAATGTAATTTTAGTACAAAAATAGTTTCTATAAAATAATGATTTATTGTCCAGAGAATTATTTATCAACATTCTAGTATCTTGTTGAGATATATGTACAGGCTTCCCTTAAGTGAACTCATGCAAATTTAAATTCAGATCATAGCCTTTTAAATACTGTCCCCCATTCCTGGATTCAAATCACATTTCTGCTACTGCATGAAATGCACATGTGCACATATCTATATCTATATCTATATCTATCTATCTATATATATACATAGATATATACAGATATGTAAGAATTATTTTATGTGTTTGTATGTGTATATATACATGCTCATTACCAGAACAATCACAAAAAGGTCTCAATTTTGAAAGTGAAATACCATCCTTGGCAAGGATCAAAATGTCCAGACTATACCATATCATATCATCCTTTAGAAAACTTACAAGGAATATTTTAATCATTTACTTA
Source organism: Myrmecobius fasciatus (assembly GCA_023553655.1). Classification (NCBI taxonomy): domain Eukaryota; kingdom Metazoa; phylum Chordata; class Mammalia; order Dasyuromorphia; family Myrmecobiidae; genus Myrmecobius; species Myrmecobius fasciatus. The sequence continues at coordinate 646,387 of JAJPUD010000416.1, read as the reverse complement.
TGAAAATAATAATGATCCTGAAAGTTAAGTAGAGCTCAATGGAGTTAGTTCTTGCTCTTTCTTGTGTAATTATGTGTAATTTTACACACACACACATGTGAGGAGTGCATATTTATGCATGGTATTTTTTGTGTATATATATATACACATACACACATAAATGCATATGTATATATATGTAGGTATATGAATTATATATGTGCACTTATCCAAATTCAAGCATAAATTCAAACACTCTATACATACATGGCCACTATTTTCATAAATGCCATGCATTGACTCCATTGAGATTTCTATTTAGGCATCAGGTTTCCTATTAAGTTCAATGGTGATAGATATAGCTATTCATAGAGCTATTTTGTATATGGGTGTATGTATTTGCTAATGTATGTGTGTGCACATGTACATATTTATTTATAAGACTTGTTAGAATAATCTTGTGTTTCTCATTGAAGTAATGTTGTACAAACCAAATAAATAGTCCAGTAACTCTAAAAAAAATAGTTTAGACATTTATCAGTTTGCATTTATAATATTGACAGATGTAAAGAAAAACTCTTTGGGGCCCTCAATAACTTATTTATTTATTTTTTATTAAAGCTTTTTATTTGCAAAACATATGCATGGGTAACTTTTCAACACTGATCCTTGCAAAGCCTTCTGTTCCAAATTTTTCTTTCCTTCCCCTCTCCCCTTCCCCTAGATGGTAGGTAGTCTGACACATGCTAATTATGTTAAAGTATGTGACAAATAGAATATATGTATACATATTTATACAGTTATCTTGCTGTACTAGAAAAATTGGATGTACAAGAAAAAAAAACCTTCCTCAATAACTTTTAAGAGAAGTCCTTAGATCAAAAATATGAGAACCCTTGGACTATATGATCTCTGAAGATTCTTCTAGCCCTACTAATCTATGAATGTTTACATGATTGATGTTATGATTATAGCATTAATACGTGAAATATTTTAAAGGTAGAGTTCCTTGGTGAACCTTTAACATAGGCTACATCGGCATTTGCTGACATGCTATCTCTAAATTTAAGTGCATCACCATTTATTATAGGAAATATGTGAAATTTGTGCAGAACTAGGGCAGTGCAGTAAGCCTAAACATTGCAGCAAGGGAAAGTAGAATGGGTTGATCGTCACACATATTCAGTGGCCACAGATAGAAGGATTGTTACACATTTGAAGTAGAGGTTTTTGAGCTTCCAGCTATACCCTTTAATAGCCAAACTTCTTATCCCTCCTTGCTCCTGATTCTGCCCCTGGATATTTAGAGAAGAGCTTGTAAAATAGGGAGGCAGCCAGGTAGCTCAGGGGATGGAACTCTGGGCCTGGAGTCACAAAGATTTGAGTTCAAATTTGGCCTCAGATACATTAGCTGTGTGACTGTGTGCAAGTCACTTAAGTCTGCCTTAATCCATCAGAGAAGGAAATGGCAAACCCAATTTCTTTTCTAAGAAAACTCTACAGACAATATGGGGTCAACAAGATTCAGATATGACTGAACAAAAACAATGTGTAAAACATGCAATTTTAAACAGGATGAGGGAGAGAGACAGGAGGGATCAAAGAAGCTTTTATTGAGTGTCTACTGTGTATCAGGCACTGTTGCATTCTTTATAAATATTATCTCACTTGGTCCTCACAACAGTCCTGTGAAATAGGTCCTATTATTACCATTAGGATTATAGTTTCACAATTAAGCAAAGCAAAGCAGATAGTGGTAAAGTGCCTTTTCCAGAGTATATACAGAATTTAAGTCTTGCTGACTAGCATTCTATCTATTGTACCATCCAAACTAGGGATAACATAGACAATATTAGGACTCTTTAAAGTAAGTTATGAAGACTACTAATGAGGCCATCGTTACTTCAATAATAATCTCTTTTGAAATGAATAGTATTTAATCTTCCTGCAGTATACAAAATCTCAATATAGTTAAGATATTGCTGAAACACTGAAATATAGGAGCTCAGCTTCAGTTTGAGATAACAGATTTTGAAAATCATCTGTGTAAGGAGAGGTTAATAATTGAAGCCATGAGAAGGAATAAAGAAGAGATGTTTTTAACCTGGGTTCTCTTAATTTGGTTTTAAAAAAATATTTTGGTCACTATAGTTAGCCTAATGGATTGATTTGTCATCTTTGTATTTTATGATATGCCTTTAGAAACATTATTCTGAGAAGGGGTCCAGAAGCTTCACTAGCTGGCCATAGTTGTCCATGATACAAAAACAAATAGAAACTCCCAATGGGGAAAAAAAGCACTTGCCCATGTGCATAGAGACTGTGACAATTTGAGGGTGACTGTCAAGATCTCAAATTGTACAGACTTGGACTTTGTCTTCCTAGGCCCTAGATTAATGCCTCTCACACAAGAGATAATTAAGTTTGTGGAACTGAATCAAATTCAGTTCATTTCTACAATATAACTTGCATAGATTAAAAAAGAAACCAGCGACCTCAGAGATTTTGATATTTCTCCAAAAGGTAATTTAATATCAATAGAAATCACAATGGCAATTTATGTCTCTCTTTTTTTTTTCTCTAGAGGAATCAGTATAACTATGTTATTTTATAAGTAGTATTCCCAATGAATAAAGGAGGTTATTTTATCATAGTGAAAATTCTCTCCTTATTGAACAGATTGAAAGAACCAATATCTGAGGACATTTTGATAATATTTTATCACCTAATACTTTATTCTTTTTTTTTTTTTTGAAATCATTTGCCTGTCATTCAAGACCTTAATCTGGTTAGTCTTTTCTTATGCTGGCTAAATCTTTTTCAGCCCCATTTGACAACTTTTTGAACAAACAAGTTTTCCCACCTGCTTCTTGCCCTGAGATTTCCCTGTGTACAGGCTTTCCCTGTAATATTTTTGCCTATTTTCTCTTTGTTTGTCAAATTCTGACTCATCCTTTAAAGCCAATAAAATGCTGGCTTATTCTTTAAGGCTTCTCTGCTCCTCATGGTCGGTAATTTTTCTTCCCTTGAATTCATATTGTTCCTTGTTTTTCATCTGTTTAATGCATAATGTCAGTCAGTTCTGTTATAACAAGACAAATGTGTTCCTTAAAAGCATCTTGCCCTGCAAAATTATGCCATAAAAACTATAGGACTTATAGATAAATTGGAGTTAGTGGCACAACATTAAAAAATTTCTTCAGGAACACATCAAAAAAGATAGGAACATAATACAAATGGTAGCACAGTTTTATATAAGTTAAATGATTAAGAAATGTATAAAATCTATAATAAATTGTGGCAGGATTGGAAAAGTCTCCCAATAGTTGGACAAGCCACAATTTTGGGCCTGGGGATGGGAGTGGTGGTAGGAATTGAAGGCCATGGCAGAACAGATCTGGCCCCACAGATCTTTATTATACCAGAATATAGACAATAAATATGACAATTTACCTTTCTAGAAGAAGTTTGCTAGTGCCAGCAAGCACCGGAATAGTTGTGACTTGTGAGATATGATGAAGTAGTGCCATTCTATATTCTTACCCTTTCTCATGGAAGAAATTGCTCAGAAGCCAACCAAAATTCTGGTTATGGCCAAATGATTCCCTGATAAATCAGTCAGATTGGAACAAATTTACATTTTCAAAGCAGAACTGGTGATATGTTTTGTATTAAAAATAGCTAGGTGGCCTAGCTAGGAATTAGAGCATAGGACTTGTAGTCAGGAAGACTTGAATTCAAATTTAACCTCAGACACTTAGTAGATCAGTTTTATGACTATCGCTTAATCTCTGTCTGCCTCAGTTTCCTCATCATAGAATAATAATAATAATAAAACCTACCTCATAGGATTATTTTGAGGATCAAATGAGTTAATATATATAAAGTGCTTTGCAAACTTTAAAGTACTATATTGTGCTATTATTATCATTATTGTAATCTTTATGTATCTTTTATATAGTTTCACTGAAAAACCTCATTGTGACTTTGAGGTAACTGAGGGATCTTGAACACTATGTTAGAAGACCCCAAACTCTGGTAGGTTCTACAACTTTTGACTATGGGCCATGTCAGACTATATATGAATTACTGGAGGACCAATTAAGTTTAATTTGTGAGATTTTTTTTTATGCTGAGGCAATTGGAGTCAAGTGACTTGCTTAGGGTCACACAGCTAGGAAGTGTTAAGTGTCTGAGGCCAGATTTGAACTCAGGTTCTCCTGACTTCAGGGCTAGTACTCTATCCACTGCACCACCTAGCTGCCCTTGTTAATGATTTGACCAATTAGTGATAAATTTGTCAGTCATGATAAATCTTGAAAATTGTCTACCAAGTCAGAGAGAAGCTGCTGGTATAAGAAATACCCATAATGATGAATTTATGGATCATTGAAGGAATAATGTGTCATAGACAAGCCTGCTCTAGATTCCTTTTAGTAGTTTAAAGGTTCTCCTGCAGGCTAATGGGGTTTCTTTCTTTTATCAACAACCCAAACTCCCATTCAGCTATATTTCTAAATGTCAATTACCAATCTTTTTTGGTATCTCCCTTATAATATTGATACTCTCCAGTGATTAGCACCCACCCCAGTATCAGTTAGCTAATTAACTTCAGCTTTTTAAAAAGATTTATTTACTGAAAAAAATATAGCAAGACTAGAAATACAAACATCCCCCCCCAAACACTCTGCTATACCATCTAGGTTCCTGAAGAAAGTGGGCTCAAACTTGAAGCAGTTTCTACAGAATATTCATCCCACCATTGATTTCCCAATAATGGGTAGTTAAAGGATGAATTACTGTGACTTTTTGGTTGCCTTTGATCCATTTTTGTGCTAGACCAAGTAGATTGCTTGAGACTTCACTCTCCGCTATGGACTGCACAACATAGACTTCAGTTCCCAATTCTCTGGCAGCTTCATTTCCTAGCTTGTCAAAGTTCATAACGTTTCAGCCTTATCTAATATTCTTTCATGTAATACCAAAAATAAAAAAAAGCAACAATGACAGAGCAATAACTGGGCTATGAGCTTATGGACGACAGTAGTGATAATCTTGGTGGGAAGATAAAGTTCTGAAGTTTCTCTCTTTCTCCAGAGGTTTATAAGAATCCTCTTTGTGGCATAATTAGGCAGGAAACAGGGACTGAATTATCTGATCAGTGCCTTTTGTAAGCATGCTGAATTATGCCTCATCAGCTAATCCAAAGGCATCTCTTCATGTGATATACAGATCCAAACAATACCCGAGTATGTTCTGAAGTCTATGTGAACATTGCAAATGCTTGTAATTGCTGGGCTCATTCACCTCATTACAAGCTTAAGCCCATACTAAGTATTAACCTTAGTAGATGGTAAAATCCGTAAGGGAAGGGTCCAGGTTTTATCATATAATATGTTGTATTAGATTTATTTGTATTCCTATCTTAGCCTCCTATTATACTCAGTTTGAAGAGCAAGAAACATGCCTTATCTAAACTATCTCCTCCAAGATCTTATATGCAATAAATTTTATAAATATTTGTCAGAGAATAAATATTCTGCTTGCAGACAAAAATCCCCATGATTTCCCTGGGAATGACAGAGAATTGCTGACTATGTGGGAATGGATTCTTGCATAAACTTTTGAGTATAGTCTAATTAGTAGTACTAGCTTAACTTCTTTCACTTTTCGTTTGTAATTCTGTCTGTTTGCCCTTCTGAATGCTTTCAGATAAAAGCAGGAGGTTAAAGCCCCAGAGGGTCTCCTGGAGGGCAATCAAAATAAAACTTCTAGTTTTCATGAGAGAAATTTCATCTTTATAATCTAGGCTTCCTTTGAGGATTGTCTTTGTTCTGCCTTTTATGAGTTCTGACTTTCTTGTTCCATGGCTATCATTTTGGTTGTTTCACGATTTATCTTTTTAGCTCAGAGAATCAAGCCTTCTAGATCATGTGGCCCCAGCCAGTATTGGTGTCAAGGTCAAAATCTTTTAATTTTATTGATGGAACTGGTATTATCACCTCAGGGTCTACTGCTGTATATTGAAATCCTGTCAGATTCCTTAAAAACAATGGGAGTTTGGTTTTTTTCTGGCAGTTACTTTTATTGAATTCTTAAGCTACATTTAGTTCAAGTTTCCTTGAGAGAAATATAACAGAACTATGAATGTCATGATTTCAAATAGATGATTACTATGGCAACCTGATTTTTTTTTAAATTCTTTTTAATATTAGGATTTTCTTGTTGAATTAAAAACTTATGCCAGGGATCTTTAATTTAAATGAAAACTCAAGTTTACTCCTAGATTAGGCCTTAAATTGTACCCAGTTAGAAAATGTATTAATTCCATTCAGCTTAATTCATCATGCATTTTTAAAGTGCCTTCTATGTGTCAGCCTATCTTAAATCATGGGGATACCAAGACAAAAACAAAAGCAGTCATTGTCTTTGAGAAATGTACATTTTACTAGGGGTAGAGGAATATATAGAATAATGACAAATAACTTATCTGCTGGTAAGACCCAAATTAAAACAAAATATAAAAAGCAAACTTGTCATTTGTAGTTCCAGAAGGCAGAACTAGTGTGTAAATTGTATAGGGAGGTAGATTTGGAGTCAGTATGAGGGAAAATTTTTTTTTTAATGAGGAAGCTATTTCAAAATAGAATAGGTTACTTTGTGAAATAATAAATTCTTTGGTAGTGCCTACATCATGTGGTTGTTGTGACTATCAGATAAAATGTACTCTATAAATGATTTTTATAACTATTAACACCCTATTTAAATGTTAATGATTATCATTATGAAATGAGTTACTATTATTCATAGTACCTTTAGGATGAGGAACAATAGATTGACATCATAGTGGCAACTCTATTAATCAATGCTTCTCATGTAGTTATTTTCCCAGTTGCTCAAAGCAATCATCTTATTTACATGCCAATTATTTTATAATATAGATGGAGGAACAGATTTACCATAATTTCCTCTTATCATCAGTTTCCAAGATGGAGACATTGTCATCGGACATTGTTATAGCTCCTTGATGGGTGCCTGTATAGTGATCAAGGCAAATTCATTTATTTCCCCAGATTTAATATTTCCTATTTCCCATTATAATTAGTTTTCTCTTTCTTCAAGTTAACAACACACCAAACAACAACAACAACAACAACAACCATTTAGAATTCTGCTTAAAATTCAGTTCTCAAAATGCACACTGGTTTCCAGTCTTCTGATATTGTTGAGGTTGGGAAGGGGACCCCAAAATTTTGGGGTCAGAGACCGGTGTTGTGAGGTATCTCAAAAAATTTGCAGGCTTGAATCCATTCCAAGTCAAGGGACAAAGTTTTATTATAATTGTAATGCTATTACAAGTGACTAAGTTCCAAAAGAAATTAAGCAAAGTCTTAAGAGAGAAGAGACTCCTTTATCTAGCCTTCTATCATTGACATGTTAATTCTATGATCCAGAGGAGTGGTCTCCTGAATTTGATTATCACTGACTAACAGATTATCTATGTGACAATCAACAATGAACTAAGCAGTGGTTCTGGAATTTGGTTCCCACTGACAAGATTATCAGTCAGCAATGAATTGAGGAGTGGTCTATTCAGAATCAACAGATTGGGCATGAGAGTTTCCTGAGACAGATTCCCAAACCAGAAGATTTAGGACTACTGACTTATTGTTAGAACAGAAGCCTTCTACCCCCCAAATCAGGAGACTTTAAATGCTATATTACATCAATATTCCAATAGATAGCTTTAAACACAGATTAGCATCCTTGATTCAAAGAGTGGCAGAGCATGAAAACAGCATCTTTGTCATCATCCAGTCATTTACTTTAGCATTATCTATATAAGACTGGAAAGAATTTTAGGGTCATCTGGTCCAATCCCTATCACTTAAAAATAACAAATAAGGTGGTAACTAGATGGTGAAATGGATAGAGCACTGGCCCTGGAATCAAGAGGACCTGAATTTAAATTTAACTTTAGACACTTAATGCTAACTAGCTGTGTGACCCTGGACAAGTCACTTAACCCCAATTACCTTGCTAAAAGCAAACAAGCCAAAAAACCCCAAATAAAAACACACACCCAAATACATTTATCTTTGTTTTTACTTTGCCTCTCCTTCCCCTACCTGATGACCTATCTTTTATACAAAGAAAAGTAAAAAAGAAAGAAAAGCAATTCATTCAACCTAACTGTAACCTGTGCCTAAATATATTCCTTGAATCTGAGAGGATAAGCAATGTGCCATACCCATAGTCCATTAACTTTTTTTTTCCTGAGGCAATTGAGGTTAAGTGACTTACCCAGGGTCATACAGCTAGGGAATACTAAGTGTCTGAGACAAGATTTGAACTCAGGTCCTCCTAACTTAAGGGCTGGTGCTCTATCCACTACACCACCTAGCTGCCCCAGTCCATTAACTCTTAAAAAATAAAGGCATAATGTCCATTTTCTCATTTCCCCCTCCAGGGCTAAGCCTGATCATTATAAATACTTAGTGTTGTCTTTTTATTCTCTCCGTTTGTAATTTCACAGTCTTAATGTATCACTTTCTAGTTCTTTTTACTTGACTGATTCAGTTCATATAAATCTTTGTATGCTTTTCCTAAACTCTTCATGTTTATTGATTCTTATGGAACAGTAATATTCCATCATTTAATGTCTCAGTGCTTGTTTAACCATTCTCCAATCTATTTATTATTTCTAGCTTTTTGCTGTGAGAACAAATGATAGCATGGATATTTTGGTGTATGTTGTTCAATCATTTTCATCATGTATAACTCTTTATTACCCCATTTGGTGTTTTCTTGGCAAAGATACTGTAATGGTTTCCTATTTCCTTCTCCAGTTCATTTTACAGATGAGGGAACTGATGCACATAGGGTTAAGTGATTTGTCTAAGTCACCCAGCTAGTAAGGGTCTGAGAACAGATCTGAATTCAGGAAGATGAGTCTTTCTACTTCCAAATCCATTTAGCTGCCTCATTTTGGTGTATGTCTCTATCATTTCTGTTCCTCCTCCACTTCTCCAACCATTTGCATAAGAGGATATCAAGACCTGGAAAAGTTTTGATTTAGCTCAGGTTACCTTTTACAGGTAAGGAAACCTAGATCCAGTGGTCTTAAGACCACCTGACTCCTTAGTAGTGGATGTGAAACTGCTTCACATTTACAGTTGTTTGGGAATAATGCCCTTTTAAAAAATAAAATTACTTGTCTTCATCAACAGTGTCATCTGCATAGATCTTCCCAAATTATGATTCACTTCCTTATGTTTAATTTGTTATATAACAAATACTTTCCTTAAAATTATTAAATGCTGACATCCTTTTTTCTTTCTCCCCCTTTCCCCATTTTTACAATTGTTAAAATAATAGTATCTACAACAAGAAAACAAAAATTCATTCCTTATATTTGCTTGGGTCCCTTCTACTGAGTCTCATTTTTCACCTACCACCATTTGGTCCCAGGAACCACATTTTTCTTAAGTTGTTGAGCACTCAGATGATCTAAAAGTAATAGGTTGAAAATACCTGGTCTAAATATTTTGTTTGGGGGAAAACATTGTAATATGTCAATGTTCTCGTTGTATCATACTGTTTACAACTATTATAGCAGATAAAATGATTGTGTTGCAGTAGAGTAACAGTTGGTATATGGGATGGGTTTTATGGTCTCTCTTTTCACCAATGTAGTGATTCTTGTATCAGCTTTAATACTTGATTACTAGAGCCAGTTTTTAAGATGGAAACATTTTGGGATTGGTTGTAGGAGGAGGTCATGCTTGTGTTATTACTACCTGCTTGTGTGATCATCAAATTGATTTTTTTCCCAAGGTCTAATGTTTCTTCTACTGTAATTAGCATCCTCATTCTGCAAGTTAACTACGGTAATAAATACTGAGCACTTGGCATGTTTTCTCAAGTATGAAAATAAAAGCTTATACATAATGTGTAAATTACAATAGTATATAGGCTAGACATATGGTATTTGTGTGGTTCTTGTCAAGCCTGTTAATAAATGCCTTATCAACCCTACTCTCAGTGTCCAGAGTCCTTCTGACTTTTCTGTCTTCCACAAAGAAAACTGTCATAGTCAAATGCCTGGGTTTTAATTGAGGAAATTGCTTTATTTTAAAACTTGAGTTGGAAGTACATGTATAAATAAGCAGTGGTAACGATAGTATTGAGAACCAGATGCACTGAGTCTTTTTATACTCCTAATGGTCTCCAAACATGTGGTCTAGTGTTTCTGGCTAAAGGCCAGCATCAAATTATGCTTTCCATACAGCTTCTAGCTTGGTATTTTCTTGCTCTGAATATGATCTGCAAAATATACTCATAAGGCATCGGATTTGAATTGCAAATATGTGTGGCAATATTATTTTACAAGTAGTCAAGAAGGAAACCAAGGGGGAACATTTCTCTCATTTGTTAGCAAGCTGTACATATCATTTATAAGGAATGTCCATCGTGACCATTGAGTTAGTACTTGGTCTCTATAGACTGTGGAGTAAATAGCCTTAGTTGTCTAGGCTTATCAGTTTGTGAATAGTTTTAATTATGTCCAAGATGAAATGCTGTTTAAATTGTTTTGTACTTTCCTAAGTTGCCACAAGGTTTTATTTTTAAAAAGGACAGATATAAATCAATCTATAGAATTGAAAAGGACCTAATTAAAAAATAATTTTGAGAGCTTAGAGATTTGCTAATTCTTTATAATGTATGTGTGTCTCTCTATGTGTATGTGTTTATATCTATATCTATCTTTATACATATATATGCATATATATGTATATATATACACCCACAAAGAGAGAGATACATTCATATATATATATATACACACACACACACATACATGCACACATATCCTTTAAAGGACTAAAGATGCTGTTAATTGTCCGGTAAAACTGGTAGGGATGACATTATATTATTATGGGCATGGGTAAATCAGGCATCAAAAGAGAATTCTCTTAGGGCCTAGCATCATAGATAGGATTATGGATTTAGAGCTAGAAGAGACCTTATTGATCATTGAATTCAGCTTATTTTACAAATGAAGAAACTGAGGCACAGAGATGTTATGTGATTTAGTTGCTCAGGTAGCAGAGCTGAGATTGGAACCCAGGTGTCCTCCAAGTCCAAATTCAAAATTCTTAGGTCTCATATTAAAAAAAAAAACCCAAAACCAAACCAAAACTAAAAAAAAAAAAAACAAAAAACAAAACTAGACAGTAGCTATGAATCAGGAGAGGGGAGTCAGAGAGCAAGGCTTGAGAAAAGAAGCTAGAAAATGCACTTGTTATGGAAAGAGGAAAATTTGCCTTTTTTTTTCTTGTACTTTAAATCTTAGAGGTCACTATCTATCTAGTCTGTCCCAGATTGCCACAATAGTTCATTATTACCAAAAGGAAATCCAAACTCACCATAACTGCTGAAAGAATCGTTAACTAAAAGAGGAAATAATCTTAGGCAGTTGGCAAATGGCACTTTGGATGTTGTACTATGCCTGGAAACTCTTATGCAAGTACCTCTCTGAACTTCAATTTCCGTATCTTATTCATTTCCATATCTTTAAAATGGTGATTATAACATTGGTTCTTCCCATGGGTGTGCTGGAGCCAGCTCTTAGCTAAATGTCTGAATGGATGGATTAAAATATGGCCTCAAATACTTCCTTGCTGTGTGATCCTGGACAGTCATTTACCTTCTGTATGCCTCAGTTTGTCCATCTGTAAAATGAGGATAATAACCATAAAGGGCTTTGCACAGCCCTTGGCATCTCATAGGCAATTAGGAAATGCTTCCTTCCAGAGAGCTGATAGTTTTTCACTGTGAACATTTACACCTTAGAAATCAGTAAGCTCTATAAATCGGGACTCGACTTACTCTTTTATTGTCTACCCTTAAGAAACCGATGGAGAAAATAATAACATGTTTTTATTCAGTCACATCTGACCTTTGGTGATCCTGTTTGGGATTTTCTTGGCAAAGATACTGGACTGGTTGGTCATTGCCTCATTTTCTCATTTGCAAAAGGAATTTTCTTGACTCCAAGCCTGGCGCTCCATCTAGCATGCCATCTTACTGCTCAGGATTAAACTTAAAGAAGTGTCTTCCTATATTTTTTTCTAAAGAGGTAGTTGTTAAACATTTAGCAGTACCTCAAGGATATTTCCTAACTCACAGTATTGTTGAGAGCATAGGATGTTATGTATGTAAAGCACTTTGTAAAGCCTTCTGAATCTAGAGACAGAAGACCTCTGTTTGAATACCAGCTCTGTTTCTTCACAACCTGTGTGAAAGTGCTTTTCTGGAGCTCTTTTCTCACACATAAAATGAAGAGAGGTTGGATGTCAATATCTATAAAATCCATTTCAACTCTAGATCCTAAGTTCTAATGTTATAACTTTGCTGGGTGGGAGGTCCACATTGTGATTCTAAGCTTTTAAAAAAAAAAATGCTAACAAAAGCTAAGAAGTGAGGTGGTAATTTACACTTCATAGGGTTTCACAGGTTTTATTATTATCCTTCATTAAGCATGGTTTGTGGAGTGGAAGTCTCATTTTAGAGGAGGCAGAAATCTCACCGCCTGGAACGTTTGTCTTTGCAAAAGGTTACTAGAAGAACTCACCTAGGTTAACAGACTGTGGTCGCTGGAGATGCTGACCAAGTGGTTAGAGGACAGCTGAGAGATTTCAGTGGATGTTGCTTTCTTTGTAACACCTTTGTAGGCAGAATACCAGATGCTAGATAAAGAAATGCTGCATTTTTACTTTTGGGGATATCATAACCCTGTAGTAGCTCTGTGTGTGTATGTGTTTTTGTGTGCATGCACTTGAATATCTGTGTGCATACATATGTGTTTGTGCCTGCATGTCTCTGTGTGTGCATGCATGTGTGCTTACATTTTAGCTTATTACTGCTGATCAACCTTCTTCAAGATCATAGGTTTGAGGAAAGGAGAACATTGGTGATGAACTGGCTTTTTTTTTTTTACCAGAACTTCATTTCCTAGATAATGTTTTAATTACTTGTTTTGTCAGAGAAAGTTTCTTTCCTGAAAAAATAAGAATATTTCATTTTGTCACTGCCTGGTTACTGCCCTTTCACTGTTTGTTACATTTTGAGACCCTCATATTTAAAAGGCATCTAAAAGCAAAATCATTCTGCTGATAGTTGTTAGAATTGATGTAGTAGTAATATACAGAAGCTTGGGATATAAGTTCTAAAGGACATTTCTAGAGGCAATGTGGTTTAAGTACAGTGATTCTGAAAGTGTGACCAGAGAATCCTAGGGAATCTTGGAAACCCTTTCAAAAATCTAGATTCGAAATTGTTTTTATTTCTAATATGGTAAATATCTATAAATATGATCTACATCAACAAAAGCTCTTTTGGCAGATTCTCAGAATTTTTTAATAGTAGATACTGAGAACAAAAGTTTGAGAATCACTGGTGTAGGAGAAGGTAGAACATTGGGGCCTGAGAGACATGGTTTCTAATCCAGCCAGCCTTTGTGTTGTTTCCTAGATTAAAAACACTAAAACTTAAACACTGGCTTAGATTGTTAATCAAAGCCCTGAACAAAGAGAGCACTAGTGTGTGTAGTAGATAAGAAATTGCTGGATGAAAGACTTAAGACAAGAGTGGACAGAGAGAAAGCAACATAAGCTTCTTGTGAGAAGATACTCCAATAAAAAGAGTGGTTGGGGAGATGGACTTACAGCAGTGGGTCCTGGCTGGAGTTACGCATCCCCTGCTGAAGCTCCAGAGGAAATGGGGTACCCTCCCTGCAGCCAGGGAAGTCTGATGAGTCTTTAAAGAGCTCTTATCTTATCTGAGTCTATCAGGACCAGGCAGTGTGGGAAGGGTATAAGAAGCCTAGACCTGGGAATTGGTGCTGAGTCCTTCTGGTTGTGGGAAAAGACACCTGGGAAATTATTGGCTAGTTAAGAATTAAACTTCCTCCAGGCAGGAACAGGTGATTTGAATTTTTAATACTAGTCATTTTAGGATGGAACAGCTTAACTTTTCTGTTAGGGATTTTTGAGCTTCCCTTGACCTTCTTCATTTAGAGACAGGAAGTCTACTGGGTCATAACAATTAAAAAAAAGTTAACAGATTATATTTTATGCCCTATCCCTTGGGTCAGCCTTGGTTGAATTAAATCCATTTGTGAAATTTATATAACCCTAATTAGGCAACAATAAAGCAAACTGAAACTGGGAATAGAATGTTACATCTGGGTTCAGGAAGAACTATCTTAGGCTTCCCCCCTGAGATGTGCTGTGTAACCCTGGACAAGGTACTTAACTAGCCTCAGTTTCTTCATTTGTGCAATGGGGATATTACCACTTTATTAGGTTGTTTTGATGATCAGATAAAGTAATTTACATAAAATACTTTGTGAATCTTAAAGCATTCTATGTTATTGCTATTATTGTTTACTAATAATTTGCCAAATTCTGTCATTTCTGCTTCTGTAGCAGTACAGAAGTACTACAGCAGTACTAGCTTCTTGTACAGTTCCTTTATTTTTTTATTCCCACTGTATTACCTGAACATAGATTTACTTGCTGTTACTGTTTCTGTATTTGGAATATTTTCTCTCATTATGCTTATTTATTGCTTTCTTATCCATCTTTTTTTTTTTTTAGGGAAAAAACCACTTTTATTGATTTCCCCTTTTTTTACATTACCTAAATTCTTCTTGAATCCCTCTTCCTTCCAGAGGTAGGCCAATCTCTTAACAAAGATTTCTTTTTCTTTCTTTCTTTCTTTTTCTTTTTTTTTTTTTGCTGAGGCAATTGAGGCTAAGTGACTTGCCCAGGGTCACACAGCTAGGACATGTTAAATGTGAATTCAGATTTGAACTCAGATCCTCCTGATTTCAGGACTGGTACTCTATCCACTGTGCTACCTAGCTGCTCTGCAAAGATTTCTTCAGGAATCTTTTAATAAAGAATATTAGAACAAAAAAAGAGAGGAAGAAAAAAAAACTAACAAAACTCATCAATTGTTGAAAAAAAATCTGAAAATATATTTAATGTTCTGGCAAAGGGATAAGAGAACTTTAAATGTCCCTACACATAGAAGTATCTTCACATATTTTTTTTAGAGGCCATGTTTATTCTTTGTAATTTTGCAGCTTTCACTTTTGATGATTTGATGGTTGTTTTTTACACTTGCATTGTTATGTAGATTATTTTCTTGGCACTGTTTACATCATCCTGCATCAGTTAATATACAATTTTCTATATTTCTCTGTAGTCATCATACTCATTGTTTCTGGAAGTACTGTAATATTTTATTATAGTCATGTATCAAAATTTGTTGAACCATTCCCCATCAGCATCTACTTTGTCTCTGGTTCTTTGCTACAAGAACAATAGCAACAAAAAAATACTGTTGCAAACATTTTAATGTACTTGGAGATTATCTTTGTATCAATGACCTTTATAACTTAACTCCCACTTGCCTCCCTAGTCTTTTTATACCTCATTCCCCAACATATACTCTTTAGTCCAGTGACAGTGGCCTTCTGACTTTCCCATGGAATAAGAAACTAAATTTTTTGACTCTTGGCATTTTCTCTGATTATCTCTTATTCCCAGAATACTCTCCCTCCTCTTATCCAACTATTGATGTCCTTGGCTTTCTTCAAGTCCCAGTTAAACACTTATCTTCCACTGGAAGCCTTCCCTACCCCTGCCTAATTCCAGTGCTCTCCCTCTTTGAATGATTTCCTATTATCATGAATATATCTTGCTTTGTATAGAGTTTGTTTTCATGTTGTCTTCCCCATTAGATTGTAAGCTTCAATCTTTTTTTTCTCTTTAAATTTATTTATTTTTAACACACATTGCTTTATGAATTATGTCAGGAGGGAAAAATCAGAACAAAAGGGAAAAACCATGGGAGAGGTAAAAAAACCAGAAAGAAGTAAACATAGCATGTGCTGATTTGCATTCAATCTCCTTAGTTCTTTTTCTAGATGCATCTGGCATTTTCTGTCCAAAGTCTATTGGAATTTCTTTGGATGACTGAATCCCTGAAAAAACCATGCCTTTCACAGTTGATCATTGCACATTGCTGCTGTTATTGTGTACAATGTATTCCTGGTTCTTCTTGTTTCACTTGGCATAAATTCATATAAATCTTTCCAGGCCTTTCTAAAATCAGTTTGTTCATTATTTTTTATGGAACAATAATATTCCATTACCTTCATATACCACAAAATTTGTTCAGCCATTCCCCAATTGATGAGCATCTATTCATTTTCCAAATATTTGCTACCACAAAAAGATAAGCTCCAGTCTTTTGCCTCTTTTTATAATCCCAGAATTTAGCACAATGTCTGGTACAAAGTCATATAGTGTCAGCACTTGACAAATGCTTATTAATTGATGCATATGCTGAGTAGTGGTATTGACAGAGTCTAAAGGTATGGATCATTTTGTCCTTTATATACCCATCCTCTAAAATCTAATTCAGATGTTACAGCCTCCATGAAACCTTTTCTGATCCTCTAATCCATAATGATTTATCTCCTTGGCTCTTGGATTTTTTCTTTGTTGACTTTCTGATGTTCTGGTTATGTAATGTTGCATGTTATAGCTCATCTCCCTTTTTGGGACTCCCTTCTGAATTCATCTGGTCCAAGGATTTAAGTTTCCCAGTGTCAAACAAAACACCCTGCATACAGTTGGTGCTTAATATTTGTTTGTTGAATGAGTGAATGAATAATGTGGTCTTTGTTATGAACTGAAATGGGTTATTTGTAATTAAAGTTTAGAGAGTCAACATGATATAGTGGAAAGACTATTAGAATTGTGCTTAGATGCAGTTTAAAGTCCCTGCTCTGATACTAATTAGCAAAGTAATCTTGAACAAGGCATTCTATTTCTCTGTGCCTCAGGGAGTGTAACATAGCTCTTCTACCTACAACACAGAGTTATTGTGAGGAGAAAATATGAAAACATACCCAGAAGCCTAATTGTAAACAGTATGCAAATATAAGCTAGTGTTATTCATATATATAAAAACTCACAACCTCTATCAGTTTGAAAAATACATTTATCAATATAGATCACAATCCTTCTGCATCTTCATCTTGTAATTCATCTTCAGGAACTGAGTTTTTCTGAGCTAGGCTCAAAAAATCTTGTCCTGGGTCCATTCTTGAAGGCTTTTTGACTTGGTTTTTCCTACTAGAGCTTACACTTCATTAGGAAAGCCTTTTAGGATATGAACTTGACAATGCCATAATGAGGCATTGGTGTAGGCTGTTAGTGGAGGAAGCAAGTATTATAAAGCTTATTTTATTACAAAAAAAGCAGATGGATTTGCAACATCTTCTGTGTGGTATATGTTGACTATTTTGCTATTTAAAGCCTGAATAAGTTTTTAACATTTTCCCATAACATATGCCAAAACAGAAGTCTCATCTGCTTGAAGCATTATGAAAAATGCTTACATAACAGTAAATTTGATACAAAAGGTAATTTGTAGCCAAAGAAGTTTAACTACTGTACAACATTCATCTTCATCCATTTTAAGTGCCAAGGAAAGAGATGTTGAAAAATGAAATCAATAAGGAAAAAGGGAGACACATTACACAAAATTAGCTTTTAGGCAAATGGATTTTTATATTCTGTCTATTTTCATTGTTAATGAATCCTGGCAATTCAATCAACTCAACAAGCATTTATTATATGACTCCTCTCCATGAGGAATTGGAAATACACAGAGGAAATATGGCTCAGTGGCTACTCTCAATAAGCTTGCAGTCTAATAAAAACTGAGAAATTTCCTTCCTGGTACCCTGTCTGTTTTTATTTGAAAGGGATTACATATTTAAACCTTGAGAGACTGGACATATACAGCCTACTTTTTTGTGGAACTGTTTTCCAGTTCAATCAGTTTGACAGCAGTGGGATTTGAGTAGAATGGGGTAGAATTTAACTGACTTTAAATTTGAATTTCTTCCTCTATCCACGTCCCTTCCCTCCTTTCTCTCAAATAGTTTTCAGGTTATCTCCAAATCTTAGAACATTCATATATCATCTTACTTCACATACAAGTCCCTAGTGGCTCATTGAGAATGTTCCTATATTAAACCTTCTGCTAATAATAACCTTACTATGTAACAATAATGATAATATAATAATCTGTAGAATATTAAATATTGAAGAATAATAGAATGATTTCTTGTACTGGGAATGTTTCTGTCTGAAGATCATGGAAAATATGAGAAGAAAATAACTAGCATTTATAGAGTACTTAAAATTGGCAAATATCTTATTTGATCCTTACAATAACCCTATGAGGTAGATATAATTATTATTCTGTTTTGACAGATGAGGAAAACGACGTAAAGAGAAAGTTAGGCATTTGTACAGAGCCAAACAACCACTAAGTGTTTGAGGTAAAATCTGAATTCAGATTTCCCTGGCTCCAGGTCCAGTGCTCTGTCCACTGCATCATCATCATCGCCACCAACAAAATATGACCAGTAACAGTTCATATAAAATTTGATATCTTCCATGGAGGTAGTTTAAAACCTATGTGTGTTTCTACCATGCCTTAAAGTCACTGTCATCATTCCTAAATAGAACTGATTGTGGTTTTCAAATGAGTCAGTCAGAACATCATCACCATTAATATGAATGAAATAATGGAATGACAATGAAAAATCACTAAGTACTTATGTGAAAAATGCTATGCTAAAAAAGTAAACAGGAAACAGAAATCATAAGAGATTCGAAAAGGTTAAATGTTTATATTCCCACATGGGAAAGTGATATTTATAACTCCTAAAAAAACTTTCTCATTAGGACAGTTAGGAGTATCCATATTCAAAAATAAGAGGTCTCAGGTGAATGTGGTGGTATGATTATGTAGAAAAATAAAATTAAGGGATGAGAAAGAAGAAAGCACTGGGAGAAAGGGATAAATTACCTGACATAAAAGAGGCCTGAAAGAGATTTTACATTAGAGTAAAATTCCCCATTGGAGGGGAAAATCGGGCAAGCAGGGAGGGGAGCACATAAATCTTACTGTCATGGGAATTGGCTCAAAAAGGGAATAACATACCTATTCAGTTGAGTGTAGAAATCTATCTTACCATATAGGAAGGGGATAAGAGAAGTGAAAGGAGGGTTGTGTGGGGAAGGTAAAGGTCTGAAGCAAAATACTTTGGAGAAAGGAGAGGGTAAAAGATCAGAGGGAATAAAATAAATAGCGGGGACATAGGATGGAGAGAAATACATAATTGATAATCATTACTGTGAATAAAACTTTTACAGTGAGTCTCTCTGACAGACTGCATTTTTCAAACATAAAGAAATGGAGTCAAATTTATAGAAATGAGCCATTCCTCAATTGACAAATGGTCAAAGGATATGAACAAGCAGTTTTCAAAGTAATTAAAGCTATCCGCAATCATATAAAAATGCTCTAAGTCACTATTGAAGCAAAAAATGCAAATTTAAAAAATTCTGAGCTACTACCTCATACCTATCAGATTGATTAATATGACAGAAAAGGAAAATGACAAATGTTGGAGGGGATATGGGAAAATTAAAACACTATACTATTGGTGAATTTGTATATTATTTCAACTAATTTGAAGTCAGTTTGGAATTATGCTTAAAAGACTACAAAACCATGCATACCCTTTGACCAAGCAATATCACTACAAAGTCTGTATCCAAAAGAGATATAAAAGCAAAAAGTAAAAGGATCTATGTGTACTAAAATACTTATAGCAGCTCTAGTAGCGGTGGCAAAGAAATGGAAATTGAGAGAATATCTGTCAGTTGGGGAACAACAGAACAAGTTGTATATGATTGTGTTGGAATTCTATTGTGCTTTAAGAAATGATGAGCAGGACGGCTCTCAGAAAAACATGGAAAGACTTACATGAACTAATGCAAAGTGAAATGAGCAGAACCAGAGCATTGTATATAGTAATGGCATTGTTGTATGATGATCTACTTTGAATAACATAGCTATTCTCACCAGTATAATGATCCAAGACAGTTCTGTAGGATTTAGGATGAAAGGTGCTGTCCATATCCAGAAAGAAAACTGGTATATAGCCCGAATGCAGATAAAAGTTACTTTTTCTTTACTTTTTAATTTTTCTTGTTGTTGCTGTTATTGGTTTTTTGACTGTATTTTCTTTCACAGAATGACTTACACAGAAATGTGTTTTGCCTGACTGCACATGTGTAGCTTATGTCAGACTGCTTGCCTTCTCAATGAGGGGGGCCATTGAGGGAGAGAGGTTGAAAATTTGGAACTCAAAAATTTGGGAAAAAATGTTAAAATTGTTTTTACATCTAATTGGATAACACTAAGAAATAAAGATGCATAAGTAAATCAAAATAAGAGAAGAAATTGGTGAGTTTTTAGGGCTGATGTTGTAATTATAAACTAATATTAAGGTAAAAAGCAAAGAAACAAACAATAGAAAAGTGAAGAGACTTCCTGCTCTCAAGGAGCTCGTATTTTAATTGCAAAGGCAATATCTAGGTAGTAATTTTTCATTGGCACATCAGATTGAAAGACCCAGTAGTCCTTAGGGTATGACAGTGTAGCAGATGGTTATACATTTTTCATGTCATTTCCACTGATAAAATCATATCACTTTCTGACACTGAACCATTTGACAGTGCCAAGATTTTGGTGGCAAGACTTCTCCCCCTCCCCCCGGATTTTTAATAGCTGTGCCTTCAGCATATGCAGAAGCAGTTGTCAGGCTTTTTAGGATGATGGTTGTGAGTTCTGACCTCAAAGCTGGATTGTTTTTGGGAGAGTTGGGGGAGTTGCCACCCTCTGGATTCTTGGATTAACTGATCAATGATGCATTAATCTGTTTGTCAGATGGTCAGCAGTTGGTGTTGGTGGTAAAGGAGATGGGCCCCTTCTCTGTAGTAATTCCTGTAGGGCTGGAAACAGGGCCAGTGATCGGACAACTGTGGATATTTCCAGAATTCTTGGGTTTGATTTCGAATGAATTCAAGTCAGTTAAATACAACATAGTTTGAAAAATGAGGCACTATTACTTTTGTGTGTGCATGTGTATGTTTCAGGGAGGAGTGTGGCTGGGGAAAGCTTCATAAAGAAGGTTGTAATTGATTTATGCCTTGGAGGAAAAGCAGGGTTCTGTGAGGTAGAGGTGTTGTTTAAAAAAAATCTATAAATGCTTATACAAAAAGCAATATGTTGGTTGGTGAGCAAAAAGGATGTGCCAAAAAGTCTCAGTGATGTTAAGAGCAACTCATTATTGATGCATTGGCTATTGAACAAACAATTTGAAAGTATCATAACATTTACTTAACCTTTATTGATGACTGCAAAGTTTTTGAATCTGTTCTGAACTTTTGGCTCAGTCTTATACTGCAAATATACAAAACAGATGCAAGCATAGTGAGATCACTAGTTCTAATATTTGATGTCCACATGGAAAATTGCTCTCTGTTTAAATCATGCCACCAACAAAATATGGTCAATAGCAATTCCTATAAAATTTTACGTCTTCCATGGAGACAGTTTAAAGTCTGTGTGGTTCTACCTAGCCTTAAACTCATTGTCATCATTCCTGAATAGAACCAGTTAGGGCTTTCATGTCAAGGAGTCTTACCCAAACATATTATTAATCACTTGGTATGACTTCAAGTTTTATGGTTCCATTGAAAAATACATTAACCATCTGCTTTTAAAGCCTTTGAATTTGAATCTCTGAATCAAATTGAATTACTGGATAAAGGTGATACTTTTAAATACCTTGGGCTTTTCTATTCAAGCCTCATCAGCAAAAAGCTGTAAAGGATACAGCTGAAACTATATATGCTAAGAGGCTAATTGGCATACTGAAATCAGTGCCCATGGAAAGAACTTTCTTAAAGTAATTATCACATGGAATTTCAGTTTAAATTATGCTTTTGCATGATAAAATGAATGCCACTATTTCTAGATACCTATTCAATGTTAATGTAATTCCAGGCTCTTCACCTCTAAAGCAGCTATAGAAAGATGAATCTTTTTTCAATCAAGAGAAACTAGATCTTTTTGTTAGATTGATTAGATTATTAATTGATAGATGTCCTCAGAGCACAATAAATAGCTTAACATTTTATAGAAATAATGTTGAAACAAAGTAGACCTCATTTTACAAAACATCAGTAGAGCTCGACATTGAAAGAATATTACTAGATCTTTTGATGTAATGGGTAGTGGTTTATTTCTAGATAAAGCTCATGAAACAATTTAATTACGAGTGGAGTCAAAATTCACTTCATAGGTAAAAATCCATATGACCTCAACCACTGATGTATTGACGAAAAGCATTACCTGAATAACTTTCTTGGTATTCTTCACAGATGATAGCTTTCATTTCTGTCTTATTCCTTTGAATTGACTGTTCCACATTCCTGGTATATACCCCCTCCTAATCTTTATATCTTAGAATCCTTTGTTTCTTTCAAAACTTTGCTCACATCTTCTACATGAAACTGTTTCTGATCACAGAGATGCTAGTACCGCTTATCTGCCAAATTTTCTTGTGTTCGTTTGTACTCATGTTTTGTGTATTTTTGTTTAGTCATTTTTTAGTCATGTCTGACTTTCTGTGACCCCATTTGAGTTTTTTAATGGCAGAGATACTGGAGTGATTTGCCATTTCCTTTTCCAACTCATTTTTCAGATGAGGAAACTGAGACAAAGACAGGCAAGTGATTATCCCAGGTCTCACATCTAATAAGTGTCCGAAGCCAGATTTGAACTTAAGAAGATTAGTCTTTCAGACCTCAGGGTTCTGAACTCTATCCACAGTGGCACCTTTTCTCCTTGGATAGATTGTAAGTTCTTTATGGTCAGGGATTGTTCATTTTTGTCTTTGTATTTTTGGTGCCTAGTTAGTGAGTAGTGAGTAGTTAATGTTTGTGGATTGATTAGCTATTAGATTGAATTCAACCAAAAACATGGTGGTAAAAAATAAATAAATAAATAAATGAATGAATCATGTGGGTTTGTGTATGGTAAGAAGGAGATCATTTGAGGACCAGGTCATCACCATGTAAAATTATCCAGCAGTTATTCTTAAGAGATCCAGACTTAAAGCTCAATAAAGCTTGTGCAAGGAAAGGATAAAAAAAAAAAAAAAAAAAAAAAAAAAAAAAAAAAAAAAAAAAAAAAACTATGCAGCACAATACTGTAGACTGTAAATGTATATTTAATATTTACCAAATACCTAGGAAGATGTACTCTGCTAGCTAGAATTATTCACTGGAATCTTACTATTTTTCATTAACTAAGAAATGGCAAATAATTATACAAATGCAGATCTTAGAATATCCTTGGGAAATTAACAACTGGACTATTTTCACAGAAATGTTGCCTACAATCCCCTGTACAGAACACTGATTCTTCTATTTATTTATTTGCTTGTTTGTTTCTTTTTCTTTTTAAAAAAACTTTATTTTCAAAACATATGCATGGATAATTTTTCTACATTGACCCTTGCATAGCCAATTGTTTCAGATTTTCCCTTCCTTCTCCTCACCCCTCCCCTAGATGGCAAGCAATCAATGTATGTTAAAATATATTTTAAATCCAATATGTGTAAACATATTTATACAGTTCTCTTGTTGTACAAGAAAAATCAGATAAAAAAGGAAAGTAAATAAGTAAGAAAACAAAATGCAAACAAACAACAACAAAAAAAGTAAGAATGTTATGTTGTGATCCACATTCAGTTCCTACAGTCCTCTCTGGGTATAGATGGTTCTCTTCCTCACAAAATCATTGGAACTGGCATCAATCATGTCATTGTTGGAAAGAGTTGTGCTCATCAGAACTGATTGCCCTATAATATTGATGCTGCCGTGTGTAATGATCTTCTGGTTTTGCTCATTTCACTTAGCATGAGTTTATATAAGTCTCTCCAGGCCTCTCTAAAATCATTCTGCTGATTGTGTCTTATCAATAATATACCATAACATTCATATACCATAACTTATTCAGCCATTCTTCAACTGATTGGCATCTACTCAGTTTCCATTTCTTGCTATTACACAAAGGGCTACCACAAACATTTTTGCACATGTGGATCCCTTTCCTTCCTTTACGATCTCTTTGGGATATAGGCCCAGTAGAAATACTGCTGGGTTACAGGGTATGCACAGTCTGTTAACTTTTTGAGCATAAGAACATTGTTTCTTTTTTATGATGAATTTTTTTTATTAAAACTTTTTATTTTCAAAGCATATGAATGGATATTTTTCAACATTCACCCTTGTAAAACCTTGTATTTCAAATTTTTCCCTCACTCCCTCCCCTAGACAGCAAGTAATCTACTATATGTGAAATATGTGCAATTCTTCTATACATATTTCCACAAGTATCATGCTGTACAAGAAAAATCAGATAAAAAATATAAAAAATTAGTAAGAAAACAATGCAAGCAAACAACAACAAAAAGAGAGAAAATACTAAGAAATACTGATTCTTTAAAAAAATTAAGAACAACTAGCTTTAATAAGTGTTGGTATATCAGATAACTTCTAATCTTTAAATTAATAAAATAAAAAGCTCTAAAAATATCAACCTATATAAAAAGAATTTTAAAAAAAACTTCTTGTGTGGAGTAGAATAAGGTACATATATCATTCCTATTACTCTCTCTTCTACTGAAATTGTGATGAAAAAATTTTGGTGAACACAAAGAAAATGACCTTACCTATCAATACTTTTATTCAATTATAAAAAGCAGTAATTTTAGCCACCTGTTCAATAGTACACAGAATAAAGAATAATGATAGGAAAACCATTGATTCTATGATCATTTCTATCTGAACATTAGTGAAAAAGATAGGAAGAATGTGATCAATATAATATGATAATTACTCTCATTTTATATATTGGGGTAATAGCTCACTGGACATTAAACCTAAAAAAAAAAAAAAAAAGCAATGGAAGAATGACATCTCCTCTTTCTGACTAAACTTGTACAATGTAAAAAGAGAATATAAATAATAGCAACAATAATAGTACACATCTATAAAGCACTTTATAGATACAACATGATATAATGGACAGAATACTGGGTGTTGAGTCAAGATCTGTGTTCAAATCTCATTCTTCTTACTTATTGGGGCAGATAAATGAAACAGGGAATAGATAGTATACTGAAACTGGAGTTAAGAATTCATCATCATCATCATCATTTTATTAGCTTTGTGATGTTGGATGAGTTATTTAGCCTATATGTATCAGGCTAAATTTAGAGGAATTGGGATATATCTCTCCACGTAGATGAAATTAGATACCCAGGGGAGTTTACAACACATTAAAATTTATAAAGCACTCTTCTAGAAATAGCTTTGCCAAATAGGTACTGCAATTTTTATTTTCCTCATTTTATAAATGAGACACAGAGCCATAAAGGTAGTAGATATCAAATCTAGGACATGAATATTGATCTTTTATCTTCAAGACTGGCCTTCTCTCTGGCAGAGGAAATTAACTATGGCACTGGTTTCACTCCAACTTTGTACCATTCATCGTTTTTGGAACATAGAAGTAGATTATAGGGTCAGAGACTCAGACTAGAAAAGAAGCTTAGAGTTCTTCTAGTATTATCTCCCCCTTCCTCCAGCTGAAGGAAGCTCAGAGCCATAGAATTTGAGTGACTTGCATAGTGTCACACATATCCAACCATGTGTCTCTCCTACATCAATATGGGAACTTTGATAGGCTCTAGGAGATACTACTAGTGAGGGAACAAACTGATTATAGCTTTAGGTTCTTGCTCAATTCAGTCAACAGCCCTGATAGTCAACAACCACTGATTAAGCACCTGCTATGTGCCAGACACTGTGTTAAAAACATAAAATTCTTTAGCAAAGCACTGTATGAATGTCTATTAAGCAAGGAAGAATGTGGTTCATAATTATGATGTCAGTCATCTTTATCAGGTATCATTTGGATTTTATGTGGAGATCTCATAAATTGTATTTTTGGCTTTACTAACTATTGGAGGTTTAAAAAATTGGATACTTGCAAAAACTAGAAATGATATGGCCAGCAGGGGTCAATTTAACACCAGTCTACATTGTAAATATAGCTGCTTTTATGTGACTTGGAATAAGGTGGGAAACTAAAATTTAATGTCAGAAGATGTAAGAGTTTTTTCTTTCTTTCTTTCAAGATAGATAGAAAACAGCCTTCAATTCAGGTGATACCCTGAAGAATGGGCATGAATTCTTTATGGATAATAAAAATTTAAGGGAATCAAGAGATAAATTAAAGAAGACATGGAGGTCTACCCTTGAAAAGGCAGAATTTAAAAATCAAATTCATTTTCCCCACTGACTGTTGAGAGGTATGAATGATCGTGGGGTGACGTATATAGGATAGAGTCTCAAAATAATCATGCATATTTCTTTGAACTCCGTCATTTGTCAGGAACCTACACACAGTGTTTTCACTTACCCCTTCTTTCCTACTGGATGATAAAGTAGAGGTAGCCATAGCTTGCATACAAAATGTCACTATTTCATAGGGAGATATTTATCACAAGAGACTGGATGTGAATTGGGCACTTCTGGGTATTAAACATCACATAAAATAACACAAGGATTATATATAGTAGCTGGACTTTATCTTAGTTGATTTGAATGGCCTTTTCTCCACAACCTTGATATATGGGAGTGACATTTACAAGAATAGACCCCCAAATACTCCAAACATAAATATTACTAAATCGGAGACCTGCATGCTAATCCAAGGAACTGCAAATGCATGTGCTTCACATAATTAATTATTAGAGGTGATTTTCAAAATTTTTCTTTCTTCAAGTTTCAGTGTCCCATCACCTATTAAGCCTAGTTTTTCTTCAGGATCCTGAAATAATACAGAACTTTCTTTGGAAAGAGGGCAGTTAATAGTCTGTTTTTGTCTTATTGGCATATATGTTCCCTAGTTCCTATATTTATCTCTTTTTTAAGATATTAGACCAATACAGGCATTCCTGGATTCTCATAGTACACCCTTTTTTTTTTTCCTCTCTCTCTCTCCCTTTCCTCCTCTGACACCTCAGTGAGTGATATTTTGAGTCATTCTTGCCTTCTCTTTATAACTCTACAGGGATTTGAGTGGTGCATATTCCTCTGGAAAGATAAGTAAGAATCATCATAGACTTCAGGAGCAATCTAGTCCAAATTCTTCATTTTATAGATGAAGGAAACTGGGTCAAGAGTGTTCAAGAACCTTACATAAGGTCTAATAAGGAGTAACTATTAGAGATTTGAACCCAGATTTTCTGGTTTCAGAGCCCACCTACCAAAAGATAGTGAAGTCCAAGGTTTCATTATGAGCTAGGCTTTTCTAGACCACTCAGAAAGGAAACTGGAATGGAATACATGATTATACTATGCAAACTCATATTCAATAAATCCTTCATATTCAATAAACTCATATTCAATAAACTTAATGCATATTATTAGAAATTGGGCTGAACATGACCTGTGGCATAGTATAGACTGGGAAGAGACTGCTACCTATAGAAGCATTGTGGAAGCTTAGCACCAAGCACAAACTCATGTAGTGTTAAAAAGACACTTCTATTAATTTAAAATTTATTCTCCCATCTTTCCTGT
Source organism: Myrmecobius fasciatus (assembly GCA_023553655.1). Taxonomy (NCBI): domain Eukaryota; kingdom Metazoa; phylum Chordata; class Mammalia; order Dasyuromorphia; family Myrmecobiidae; genus Myrmecobius; species Myrmecobius fasciatus. Next base: position 618,737 of record JAJPUD010000416.1, on the reverse strand, counting down.
GATACATGCACAGAAATTGTAAATAAATATGAAAATGATTATAGACAATATAAAATACTGGGGAATTTACCTGCCAGCACAAACCCAGGAACTATATGAACAGAACTATAAAATACTTTTCACACAAATAAAGTCACATATAAACTGTTGGAAAAATAAAGATTGCTCATGGGTAGGCTGAGCCAATATAATAAAAATGATAATTATACCTAAATATAATTATTCAGTGCCATGCCAGGCTGTCAAAAACTTATTTTATAGTGCTAGAAAAAATAATAACGATATGTATGTGGAAGAAGAAAAGCAAGAATTTCAAGGGAATTAGTGGGGAAAAAAATCAGAAAGAAGGTTGCATAGCTGTACCAGATCTCAAACTGTATTATAAAGTGACTAAGAAATAAAATGCTGATCCAGTGGAATAGATTAGGTAAACAACCTAATTGTATATAGTAAATGATCAGAGTAATTTAGTATATGATAAATCCAAAGATTCAAGCTTTTGGAATAAAAACCCACTATTTGACAAAAACTGCTTGAAAACTGGAAAATAGCATGGCAAAAAATAGGTATAGATCAACATCTCATGCTGTATACTAAGAGGTCAAAATGGGCACATGATTTACATGTGAAGGGTGATACCATAAACAAATTAAGAATAATTTACATGTCAGATTTATGGCTAAGGGAAGAATTTAGGACCAAAAAAGACAGAGAGCTTTAAAAAATATAAAATAGGTAATTTTGATTATATAAAATTTTAAAAGTTTTTGCACAAAACAGAATCAATTCAACCAAAAATATATGGAAAACAAAAAACTGGAGAAAAATTTTTGCAAGAAGTAAAGCCTTATTTCTCAAGTATATAGTCACATTTATAAGAATACAAATCATTCCCCAGTTGATAAATGGTCAAAGGATATGAACAGTTTTCAAATTTAAAAAATCGAAACTATCTATATATCATTATATATA
>JAJPUD010000416.1:593481-612765 GCA_023553655.1 Myrmecobius fasciatus | reverse complement strand
ATAATATATAATATGTTTATTTATATAATATATTATATATATATTATATAATATATAATATATTTATTTATATAATATATAATATATAATATATAATATATTTATATAATATATTATATATATATATAATATATCATTATATATAATTATTTATTCTATATATCATTATATATAATTATTTATATATATCATATAAAATGCTCAAATCACTGTTGATCAGAGAAATGCAAATTAAAACAACTCTGAGACACCACCATATACCTATCAGAGTAACTAATGTGACAGAAAGGGAAAATATTGGATGCTATACAGGATATGGAAAAATTGGGACACTAATGTATTGTTGGTAGTTGTTAATTGATCCAATCTTTCTGGAGAACAAATTGAATCTATGCTCAAAAGGCTATAAAACTGAGTGTGCCCTTTGATCCAGAAATACCATTGCTAGGTCTATATCCTAAAGACATCCTAGAAAAAAAAAGGAAAAGTATATATTTGAACAAATATATTTAGACACAGCAAGGTAGTGCCATGGATAAAGCACTAACCCTGGAGTCAGAAGGAACTGAGTTCAACTCTGATTTCAGACATGTGACACTACCTGTGTGAGCCTGGACAAGTTATTTAACCCCTATTGCCTTGCCCCTCTCTCCCCAAAAATATTTAGAGCAATTCTTTGTGAGGTGGCTAAAAATTGGAAATCAAAGGGATGCCCATCTTTTGGGGAATGGCTAAACAAGTTGGTTTATATGATTATGATGACATATTATTATTATTTGATATATAGATATATATGATAAACTAAAAAGAATAGCTCTAAATTTTTAAAAACATGAATATTCCATGTGGAGAGTGTCCCTAGATTTTTCTTTCTCCACATTTGAAGTACTTTGTGTTGTCATGAAGCAAAAAAAACCCCAAAAACAAAAAACACCTCTTTGGACCCATTCATCTTTATGCGGAGTCCCTTCTCAGTTTTCCTTTGCATTTGACTGCTTTCAGTACCTCTCTTTTGATCATTTCCATTTCCCTTGTGCCTATTTTTAAATGAGGTGACCTAAGCTGAATGCATTATTTTAAATGTGTAACAGCTTACAAAATGGCATCATCACCATTTCACTGTTATTTATTTCCTCCTGGAGGGATTTCTAGGAATGCATACTCTCTGTCTCTGTGTCTTTTCCCCTACCTCTCTTTTCCCTTTCTCCTCTAATCTCCTCTCTCCTTTCTCCTCTTTTCCTTCTTTTCTCATCTTCTCAGTTTCTTTTCTTCTACTTGTCTTCCCTTCTCCTTTCTCATCTCTCCTTCTTTCTTTGTCCTGTCTTCCTGTCTTCTTCCTTTTTCTCTCCTTCTTACTCTCCCCTCCTTTCATTTGTTCTCTCCCCTTTCTTTTCCCTTCTCCTTTATTTTCTTTATCCTTTTCTTCCTTCTGTTTTTCCTCTCCCTTTCTTTTCTCTTGTCATCTTTCTCTGCTTTCCTTCTCTCTTCTCCCTTGCAGTATCTGTTTTTCTTCTCTTCTTCCTTACCTTTTCTTTCCCCCCTTCCCCTCTATCTCTTCTCCCTCATTTTTCCTTTTCATCTCTTCTTTTCTCTTCTTTTCTTTTTTCCCCTCTCATCTCCCTCTCCCCATTTCTGTAATTTCACTTCATCTCTCCTCTTTTTAATCCCACTTTTCTTCATCTCATTTCTCTTCAACTTCAGTTCTCTTCTCATGACCCTTATTATTATAGGTCTACCTTTTCCGTATCAGGTATCTTGAGAACCACTTGCCTTGACTTGTGATGTGCCACAGGATAGTCTACTGGAGATCCCAAGTGTTACTATTCTAAGCAACTGTTACTACTTCCTTCCTCAAGCTTTTACTGTCTCATTTATCAATGTATCCATGAAATGAGCACAAGAATGTGCCCTATGCCATTTGAAGCATTTGTGAACATTTTCATGTGATTTGTTGATTTAAATTGTATCAGTAGGTGACATCTATGTGGATTAACGTGATTGTTATTATAGTTGCAGACCTCTTAGTAGTCTCTCTGCTTCCTCCTTTTTTAATCCATCTTTTTTAGTTGCCAAAATAATCTGTCATTTTCATGCTAAATAACCTTTAGTAGTTCCCTTTTGCCTATATGTAATGTACACACTCCTCAATCTTCCATTTAACATCTGTCCTCTACCATATAGCTTTAATTTACCTTTATAAATTTGTTTAATATCCTCTCCACCTAAACTGGACTATCAGCTATTCTTCAAACTCAACACATTATTTTCTACCCCGATGAGCTATCCTCTATGTTTGGAATATATTCCTTCAGTGTCTCTGCCTGCTAAAGTCCTTTTTCTTAAAGTGCCAAAACAGGAGCCATCCGCACTTTGAAACCATCCCAAATCTTCCAAGCTGTGAACATATTTTTTCCTTCCACAGATATTCCTAGGGCACCTTCTCGGGATCTTTTCTTTATTCTTCTTCCACCATTCCCTGTACTTTTTTTTTTTTAAATGTTAGTCAATCAACAAACATTTATTAAGCATTGACTACATGCCAAGTACTGTGCTAAATGCTGTTATAAAGAAAGTAAAAAAGACACTCCCTGCCCTTGAGGAGCTCATAATATAACGGGGAAGTCCACATGTCAACAATTATGTGCAAGCAAGATATATACAGGATAAATTGGAGTTAATCAGTAGAGGGAAGGCACTATTATTAAGAGGCATTAATTAAGGCTTCTCATAAAAGATAAAATTTTAGCTGAGACTAGGAGGAAACCAAGAGGTAGAGATGAGGAGGGAGAATTTCCCAGCCATGAAAACCAGTGAAAAGGCCCTGAGATTGGAGCTAGAATATCAGTAAGGAGGCCAATGTCACCAGAGAGTACAAGTTTCTGAAGTTTGGAAATGATGTTGGATTTTTTCCACACACACACACACATACACACACACACACACACACACACACACACACACACACACACATAAATAAATCCAACTACCTAGCATGGTACCTATAACTAATAGGTACATAGTACATGCTTCATGGGCCACAACACTGAATATGTAGTCTAAGGACATACATTAGCAAATAGGTTTTATTGATGAAAATTTGGACCGTCTTGGGCAGGGCCATCAGAATTAGCTGAGTCTGAGTAAAAGAACTTTGTTTTTAAAGAATTGCCATTTGGTGATTTCAAGTGCATACAGTAACCTGGTTATTTGTCAGGCTAATGAGATTTTATGCAAATTTAGGGAAAGTGGCTAATGGCAATTGGAACCATTGATCTGAGACAAGGGCTCAAAAAAGGAAATGTGGCCTTGAATTTTAACAAAGCAGGATGAATGCTCCCATTACTACTTCTTTCTATAAATCATGTGGTCTGGACCAGATGTACAATTTGGAATGGCATTAGTAGTGGAAAAGTATGTTGGAAGTTTGTAAAAAAGAAAGTAATATGGAAGTAATTAGAGCTGAAAAGTTCTTTGACAGCAAATTTAGAATTGTGTATTTTGTTACTGATGACTTGCAGGAAACTGAAGGGGAAGACTCGTGGTTCAGGTTAGGGACATTCATGTATAGAGCATCAGTGAGTGTTGCAGTTCCCATATCTTCCTGACTTGAACATATGGAACTTTTACACAGTATAGTCAACTTCCACTGAATGGAAAGTATTACAAAGGAGAAAGGCCTTTGGCAATGCAGCAGGAGAAATTTAGTAAGAAGCACTAGGCTTGAAGCCTTGCAAGCCACCAGCATCAGATACTGTGTTATGAAATATCAAATGCAGGCTAGTCATGGTAGTTATTATTTTCATCAAGAGAGGCTCTATGGAGTGGCCTTTGGGGGCACTTTAAGAGGAGGATCAAATAGCTCTTTCTAGAGGAATTTATAACCCAGTTCTTCCTGGAGTCAAGAAAGATAGATTATTATAATTGTATTAAGCTCAAACTTAAGGTTCTCTTCTCTGCTCTGAATATTAGTCAGAAAGTTCTCACCATCAAAGTCCTTGACACTGTCTAATAGTTTAATAATAGACATGTAACTGTTTTTATCAGTGGCAAAAACATGAAAAAAATGTACTACCAACTGCTTTGCCACTGCAAATAATAACAATGATAAAAATAAGGATAGCAATTCATATTAATACTTTAAGGTTTACAAAATGCTTTGCATATATTATCTAATTTGATCCTCACCACAACATTTTAAGAAAGTTGCTACTATTGTTACCATTTTACAATGGGAAACTGAGGCAAACAGCTAAAAAGAGTTGTCTAGAGTCACTCAGCTAAAAAGTATCTGAGACAGAATCTGAACTCAAGTCTTTCTAACTCGAAGACCATGAATCTATCCATTGCACCTCCTCATTGTCAGTCTCCCAAATATCCAGAGACCAAAATCATAACATTCAGGATAGCCTATTAGATGCTGCTCTGTCTGCTATAGTTGCCACTTTCATTGGCCTAGTCACTTTTTAGAGGATTTATTTATTTAAATTTTTTTAATTAAAGCTTTTTTATTTCCAATATATTTTGGGGGATAATTTTCAGCATTCACCCTTACAAAACCTTGTATTCTAATTCCCCCCCTTCCCTCCACTTCCTCCCCTAGATGGCAAGTAATCCAATATATGTTAAAAATGCGATTCTTCTATACATATTTCCACAATTATCTTACTGCACAAGGAAAATCAGATCAAAAAGGGAAAAAAAATGAGAAAGAAAACAAAATGCAAGCAAATAACAAAAAGAGTGAAAATATGCTGTGGTCCCCACTTAGTTCCCATAGTGCTCTCTCTGGGTACAGATGGCTCTCTCCATCACAAGACCATTGGAACATTGTTGAAAAGACCAACATCCATCAGAACTGATCATTGTATAATATTGTTGCTGAATACAATGTTCTCCGGGTTCTGCTCATTTCACTTAGCATCAATTCATGTAAGTCTCTCTAAGCCTCTCTAAAATCATCCTGCTGATCATTTCTTATAGAACAATAATATTCCATAACATTCATATACTATAATTTATTCAGCCATTCTCCAACTGATGGGCATCCACTCAGTTTCCAGTTTCTTGCCACTACAAAAAGGGCTACCACAAACATTTTTGAACATGCGGGTTCTTTTCCCATTTTTAGAGGATTTATAAGAAAATAACTGAAGTCAGAGAAGGAGAAATTTCTTCTCCTCTCTTTTTCTCCCCATCTCACCAAGGCTCAGGAGACCCAATCCTATTACTGATTGGCTTTGAGTTTTGACCTGCTCCATTTCCAGTCTGGGCCAGTTTACCTTTCCTTTAAATAATGCAATGGTCCCCTTTACCTGGGGTCTTGATGCCAAACCTAGTGTTGACATCCGATCTTCAAAGCCCACTCCAATTCAGAACTCCCAAGCTCAAGAGAACCGACAGCTTCAGCCTCAAGGTAACATGGATTCCAGGCTTTCACCACTGTCACCTAACAAGTTACTTCCTGTCTCTGGTTCCAGCTTTCCCCTCTATAAAATTAATGGGTTTGTATTTGCATTTTCATCTGCATAATATGTCTATTTCTCCAATTAGTTTATAGTGTCCTCTCCAGTTCTCATATTCCTTTTTAATTCTGTGGAGAGGGGAACACATAAATGTTTCAATCATCACAATGGCACACATTTGGCCAATAAATAGGGCTCCTGTTTTTTTTTAATACTTTAAGAAAGCATGAAAAAAATTGCTTAAATAAAATCTTAAGAATTTTTCCAGAAGTATTATTTATAGTGAATATAATTATAATATTATCTGGGGACTGGAAGTTTCCACTAAGTATAACCTCCAAGAGTTAGAGGGGATAAGACCAGTAAATGTGATCTTATGAAACTGAAGCTAGTGGGAATGAACATAAAGATATTGCCGAGAAAGGGATTTGATAGATCATAAATTTATTTCTAGAAGGAAGCTCAAAGACAGCTCTCTTCATCTTACAGATGGGAAAAAAGGTTGAGTTGAAGTGACTTATTCTGATAGTAAGTGGCAAAGAAAGGCTTGAACTCATATCTTCTGATCATGAAATGTTTTCTGATTTTTCTCAGTCCATTCCATTTTTTACCATTTGCCAGTAGCATTTTTCCCTTAAATTAACCAAAATGCTTAGTAGGTGGCACAAAGCTGTTTACAACAATTCAGGGAAGTTTTATACTCAACATCTGTTTTAAATCTTGACCTCTTAAGAGGGCAAATGCTTTAATATTTTGTGCATAAAATGGTTATTAAACAAATGTTTAGATTAGACTAAAAGTGGACATTTCATAGACAGAGAACTGTGTGGTTGGTATCCCTCAAGGGAAGCAGAATGAAGCTGGTTTTCAGGAAATAGAATTCATGAGTCTTATGATTTCAAGAGGAACAGATGGTTACAAAGCTATTTGTGAAGATGAAAATGTTGAGGAGTTTGGGTCAACTGGATCTGCTTTCTTGTGCTGACAAGTAAAGACATGGACTTTAAATGGTTTAAAAGATGGATAACTATCAAGTCCCTTCCCTTCTCTTCCTAGCTCCCTCTCTCTCAGCTTGTGATGTCATCAATGACATTAGTAGAGAGCTAGGGGCAGCTCACTGGTGCAGTTGATAGAACACCAGCCCAGAGACAGGAGAACCTGAGTTCAAATGTGACCTCAGATACTTTAACACTTCCTAATTGTGTTATTTTGGCAAGTCACTTAGTTTCAGCTTCCTAAAAAACAAAAACAGTCAATATAAGGAGCTTCCAGTGAAGAAACTACATCAGTACAGATTGGCACCTTACTTGCAACACTTATAAGTCTTTTTTTTAAATTTTATTAATACTTTTTATTTGCAAAACATATGTATGGGTAATTCTTCAACATTAATCCTTACAAAGCTAACACTTATAAGTCTTAAAGAATGGCCAAGGTCACTGAGAAGTTAAGAAAGTTGTGCAGGCTCACATAGCCAGTGGGCATCAGAGGAAGGTTTTAGACACAGGTCTTCCTAGTGCTCTATCTGTTTTCCTGTGGTGTTGGCCATAATTCAAGTGACAAAATTATTTAATGATAATAGATGTTTGAGAGAAAAAGAAAAACAGCTCCATATTTTGTATGTCCTAAAGTCTGATTTGGAGAAAAATTATTTGCTTTGTCAACTGGAAAAACTGGAGGTTAAGGGAACTTCAGTGATGCTGAGTTAGGTGAATGTTTTCCATGTATTTCTTTGCTACTTAGGACTGTCTTCGGAGGAAAGTGTTGGGTGAAAGTGATAGAGTGAATTTTAAAAGATATTACTCACAAATTTCTCCATATTTTTTGGTCTCTTTTTTCTTTTCTCTTAGTGGTTAGTTGAGTTTTTTAAGCAACTTTATCTGGCTTTCAGAGAGATAACTGCTAAATACTTCCCTTCAAAAAAACACAAAACAAAAACTTTACATCTCCAGACCTCAAGAACTTTAATTCTGAAAGATTTGATTTTCAGATTGAGAATTTGCTCCTTGTCTGGAATCTTCCTTCTTTCTCCTTTCAGTTGTTAACATGTTCTACTAAATGAGAGATTATGTCAGAGGAGAGTAGGAAAAAACTGGTAACTAAGGAACTGCTCATAGTTGAGGAACAGCTGAATAAATAATGCTATGTGATTGTCATGTAATACTATTGTATTGTAAGAAATAATAAAAGGGGTTGTTTCAAACACCTAGGAAGACTTGTATGTATTGATTCAGAGTGAAGTAAGCAGAGCAGGAAAACAATTTATATTAATAAAACAACCTTGTGAAAAAGAACAATTTTTTAAAGTTTCTTTCTTTCTTTTTTTATTAAAGCTTTTTATTCAGAAAATATATGCATGGGTAATTTTTCAACATTGACCCTTGCAAAGCCTTCTGTTCCAAATTTTTCTCTCCTTTCCCCTTCCCGCTCCTTGAGATGCAGGTAGTCTAATGCATGTTAATTGTGTTAAAATATGTGACAAATTGAATGTATGTATACATATTTATACAGTTATCTTGCTGTACAAAAAAAAGGAACTACAAGAAAAAAAACTGAAAAGGAAAACAAAATGCAAACAAACATCAACAGAAAGCATGTAAATGCTCTGTTGTGGTCTGCACTTGGATCCCACAGGCCTTTCTCTGGGTGTATATGGCTTTCTTCATCATTAAACAATTGGAACTGGTTTGAATCACCTCATTGTTGAAGAGAACCATGTCCATCAGAATTGATCATCATATAGTCTTGTTGCCGTGTATAATGATCTCCTGGTTCTGCTCATTTCACTTAGCATTAGCTCATGTAGGTCTCTTCAGGTCTCTCTGAAATCATCCTGCTGATCATTTCTTATACAACAATAATATTCCATAACATTCATCTACCATAATTTATTCAGCCATTCTCCAATTGATGGGCATCCATTCAGTTTCCAGTTTCTAGCCACTACAAAAAGGGCTGCCACAAATATTTTTGCACATGTGGGTCTCTCCTTCCTTTAAGGTCTCTTTGTGATATAAGCCCAGTAGAAACACTGCTGGATCAAAGGATATGAACAGTTTGATAGCCCTTTGAGCATAGTTCCAAATTGCTCTCCAGAATGGTTGGATCCGTTCACAGTTCCACCAACAATGTATCAGTGTCCCAGTTTTCCCACATCCCCTCCAACATTTGTCATTATCTTTTCCTGTCATCTTAGCCAATCTGACAGGTGTGTAGTGGTACCTCAAAGTTGTCTTAATTTGCATTTCTCTGATCAATAGTGATTTGGAGCACCTTTTCAAATGACTAAAAATAGTTTTTTTAATTTTTTCATTTGAAAATTGTCTGTTCATATCCTTTGACCATTTATCGATTGGAGAGTGGCTTGAATTTTTATAAATTTGAGTCATTCTCTCTATATTTTAGAAATGAGGCCTTTATCAGAACCTTTATATGTAAAAATGATTCTCCAATTTATTGCTTCTCTCCTAATCTTGTCTGCATTAGTTTTGTTTGTACAAAAACTTTTTAACTTAATATTATCAAAATTATCTATCTGGTGTTCAATTAAGAGTTCTAGTTCTTCAAGAAGAACAATTTTGAAAGACTTAAGAATTCATATCAACATAGTGACCGGCTATTATTCAAAGGGCCAATAATGAAGCATGCAACCCATCTCCTGATAGTGGTGATGGATTCAGAGTACAGTTATGCACACACCCACATACAAGTATATGTACATACTTTTTAGTATGTATATACACTTATTCACACACACATATATACATTTCTATGCCTTGTATTTATATACTTATTTATACATGTATACATATATATATTTCTATACCCTGTAATAGATAATGTGGTATACATATATATGTACATAAACATATATTCCTCTGTCCTATCTGTATGTTTTATATACATATACAATATATACATATGTATATGTATAGATATATACACAAATTCCAATATGTATATTTCTATATATGTACATTGTATCAGTACATATATTGGACTTGACTAATGTGAGATCTTGTTTTGCGTTGCTATGCATATTTATTAAGATGATTTTTTTTAATGGGGGATTTTTTAAAATTGAAAAAACATTTCAATTTTAAAATGAATGGAGTGAAAGATGGACTCTTTAGTAATGTCAATATAGTTTCTTGTTTATATAAAACCATTTAAGTTAAATTCATTAGTATTGAGTAGATTCAATAAAATTCAGAATAGAAGATAATATCTAGATTAGATTGCTCTACTGAAAATCCAAATTTTTATATTTGCAATTGGTATATAAATATTCTCACTTTTCTGTCAAATTCAATTCCTATACATCTTTCTCTTCCCCAGATGTTTCTAAATACCCAGGTTTATATTTCTTCTTATCCTAAAGCCAAGAATATGCTTGATACAAAAAGGTATCCAAAAAAATTTCAGAATTTTAGAAACAAAAATAAGCAATAAGCCTTTAAGCTTAGGTCTAGGGGCAGGGAAACCAGCTATTATAATTTGTAGTGAGGTAAGGAGGGTTTCTTTAACTAAAGCAAGGCTTCTTAAACTTTTCCCACTCCCAGTCACTTTTCACCCAAGAAATTTTTATGTGATCCTGAGTATGAAGGTGTATATATATAAACTAGGTTTACAAATCAAAGATTAATTGCTTATAAATCATAATTTTGCTACCCCACATTCAGTTATGAAAACTCATATGGGCTCACAAACCACAATTTAAGAAGTTGGGCACTAGAACATCTAGCAGTAAGAACAAAAGTGTTAGTCTAGGAAATGTTTTGCAGAAAGATATGACAGGGCCTTGGAAATTGATTTAATAGAAAGAGTAAAAGAAATAAGAGTCCAAATTAATTACAAGTTTTCTTGTCTGAATGCTAAACTATTCAAACTTCTGAATAGGGCAGAGATATTTAAGAAGGTTATTTGGTAATTGAATAGGAAATTTGAAATAACTTGCACTTGAAGAAGGATAGAAATCCTGGATTTTAGATTAGGAGAGAGATTGTGGCTAGATATATGGACTGTGAGGTCATCTGTACCTTACTTAAATGCAAATGAAATTTGCATTTAATTAATTGCATATAATTATAATAATATATATAATATTATGTATATGTTATATATTATATATATATAAAATATAATAATAAAAATGCATATAATTAATCATTGAATCCATGATAGTAAAAACACTTCACCAGAAAGGCAGCTAGGTGGCGTAGTGGATAGAGCACCAAGCTTGCAACATCCACAGTTAGTGAAAATGTGGAGGAAAAGTCATTTGGGAAGGAGGAATAAAAGAGAAAACCCAACTGGAGATATAAGACTGTGTATATATCATCCTGTATGTGTCTGATTTTTAAAAATTACGCTCATGGTGGATATAATCTCAAACCCAGAAGAACAAAATGCCTCCCACACCAGGATTATCCATATGTCAACTTTTAAAACAAATGCCCTAAAAACATCTTTTTCAAAGAAGTTGGGGCTAGTAATTTTTGCAAATATGGCATCTTGGGCTTTGGAGGTTGAGCTGAATGTTGTTATCTGAGGAATTAATCCATACCCAAGGCTGCTGAGACTCATGTCATCTCTACTGACTTAGTTTATAAGGATTCTTGGTTATGTTTATAAGTATGCCAGGCTTAGTTTTTAGGCTTGTATCAGCTTATGTTTTATTTTTGTGTAAGATGCTCACTAAAGAATATGCAGAATATGGATCTATGGAATAAAAATATGTGTTGTGCAATTGCATTCAAGACAAGTGACATAATAATTTAAAATGGTGATGAATAATAGAGTACTATTCTCAAATAAGACTGATAGCTACTAAACCATTAGCTAATATCCAATACAATGAAATTTTCAAAAGGGACACTATAAATTCTTTGTCAGTCTCATTGACTTCCTTAAGAACAGTCTTTTTTGTTATTGTTCTATGATTAAAGAAGTTATTTCATTAAAATTTGTAAGTTTCTAAATAAAAGATTTTACTTGATCCTCTTGAGGGATCTGGTGGCTTCCCACCTCAATCAATTAATCAGTATTTATCTAGTATTTTCCATGTGGCAAGAGCTTTGCTCATTGTTGAAGTTACAAAGACTAAAATAAATGTCCCCAGTTCTTAAATGTATAAAAATTGCAAAAAATTAAATATAGGCAATTTTACTGGGGAAGCAGAAACTACTGGAAAGCATGACTTGGAATCAGGAAAAAAACTCTCATGTAGGACATGCCCTTGGAATTGAGATTTGAAAGCAGCTTAAGAATTCTAAAAACCAGAGGCGAGGAAGAGATGACTCAAAAACATGGATAAAAGATGGAATACTGTTTGTGAAGAACAGCCATAAGGCTATCTATAGATGTCTGGCTGCTGTGGGGTGCTTGGAGTTAGGAAGACCTGAGTTCAAGTTCACCCAAAAACAATTACTAGTCGGGGGAATCCTGGACAAATCACTTAAACCCTATTTGCCTCCTAGTCTGTAAAATGGGGACACCCTGGAAGAGGAAATGGCAAATCATTTTAATATCCTTGCCAACAAAACCTCTCAGGACAGAGATTCCTTGGAGTCATGTGGAGTCCCAGTCTTAAAGAGGAACAATGTCAAAGAATGTTCAACATTTGCTGGTATTTCTCACACCAGCAAGATTATGCTTGAGATTCTGCAATCTAGGCATCAGCAGTATAAAAACCAAGAATTCCCAGAAGTGTAGTCTGGTTATCAAAGAGGCAGAGGAACTAGAGACCAAATTGGCAACATCTGTTAGATTATGGAAAAAACAAGGGTGTTCCAGGAAAAAATTTATTTTTATTTTATTGATTACACTATAGTTTGTGACTGTATGGATCACAACAAAGTGTGACAAATCCTCAAAGAGAGAAAAATATATCTTACATATCCCTTGAGAAACTTGTATCAGGCCAAGAGGCAACAGTTAGAAACAAATATGGAACAGCTTGATTATTTTAAAATTGGAAAAGAAGTACAATAAGATTGTATATTGTCATATTATTTATTTTACTCATGCGTGCATACATCATGAGAAATGCCAGGCTGAACAAATAAAAAGCCAGAATTAAGATTGCTGGGAGAAATATCAACAATTTCAAATATGCAGATGATACTGCTCTAATGGCAGAAAGCTAAGAAGAAATAAGAAGCCAACTGATGAGAGTGAAAGAGGAGAGTGTAAAAGTTGGCTTGAAAATTCACATCAAAAAATAAAGGTCATGGCAACTGGTCCCATAACTTCCTGGCAAATAGAGAGAGAAGAAATGGAAATAATATCAGATTTTATATTTTTGGGCTCAAAGATTCCTGCAGATGGTGACTTGCAGCCATGAAATTAAAAGCTGTTTACTCCTTGGAAGGAAAACTGTGGCAAATCTGAACAGCATATTAAAAAGTAGAGATATTACTTTGCTGACATAAAGTTACTTATAGTCATAGAAAAACAAAGTTATGGTTTTTCTAGTAACCTTTTTAAAAAGGAGAATGATATAGTGAGACCTGTGTTTTAGGAATATTTCTTTGGAAGCTGTGAGCAAAGTATAGTGTATAAAACTATGCAGTTGGTTTGTTGTTATTTTTGGCAAGGGATCATAATTGAGGACTGTGGGTAAAATTGTCAGCACTGGAACAAACTGATACCAGAACCATAAAGATTAAGAATCAGCTAGGGTTTGTTGAATTTGCTAGGATGGGAGCTCCACCCTTCCCTATAAGAACAAAAGGACACACACACACACACACACACACACACACACACATATATGTTTATATTTATATTTATATATATACTCACATATATTTCAATTAGACAGGAGGTAATTGGGTATGGGCACTTCTAATTTGGATAGATTTTGCTGGGGATAGGATGAGGGTAAGAATTGGGGGGGGAATATATAACAAGGTTGGCTGTCTCTCATAACCGATCCCACTCTAATAGATGTGGTTGTTGTGAATATTTCCAAAAGGAAAGTGGAAAAAAAAGGGTGGGGACTCCAATATAAACAGGGTCAGAGACAAGATAGAAGGACTACAGACAAGATGGAGTTGCTTTGGTTTTTTTAGCTGTCTCCAGAACCTTGACTAGTGTGTTGGTTGCTCTTTAGCATTTAAAAATCTTATCTTTTCAGATGATAAATTTAAATATTCACCACTGGAGGTGAAGAGTATCATAGAATAAGGAAAATAGTTAAAGCTCACCACATTCCATTAGGTTTTTTCCTTTTCTTTTTGGTTTAGAATACTAGCAAAATGATTTACTTTTTTATGGAATATGTATTAAATGGCATTTAATTAATTTACTAACACTGTTTTTTACATAATGACTGTGGAGCAATAAGAAAGTCTTTGAGACAGACTCCATTTTCCTGAGAAGGCAGTTTTGGGGAAGATTTTAGAAAAGAATAGAGTTTAATGAGGTAGTGTGGTACAATGGATAGGTTCAGAACTTCAGACCAAACAATCTGGGTTCAGATCCCAACTTTGCCATTGGGACCTTGAACAAGTCTTTCTGAGCCTTAGTTTCCTCATCTATAAAATGGGCAGTTGGGCTAGATGAATTCCAAGATCCCTTCCAGTACTGCCTAGCACATAAGTACTTCAGAAGTGCTTGTTGAACCATTTATTGATAGATACATTTGGGAGCCTAGTTGTAATCAGATATTTGAATAACTGAAACTTTTGTTTTAAAATAATGATAATAACACTTGATTTTGCTATAATACTTTAAAGGTTTGCACAGATATTTCATATATAGCGTCTTAATTTAAGTTAGTATTAGATTAAGAAGAATAAATAAGATTTTCTCCCTTGAATTACCATATTATAGACAGCAGATTATTCCAAGAGCAGAAATGATGCACATGCTGAGATATTCATTATAGTTTTAAAAAAGAGAGGAATGGTTGTTCCCTAGTCTGCCTGAGAATCTTTTCCCCCAGACTCCTTTATATATGCTGATTAAACGCCTCCAACAAATCTAAGGCTTTGTGAATTCCTACTTGATTTAAGCACTAGCCTTCCTGAATCATCTTTACTAAATTATCTTATTTTCAATCCATTCAGTCATTGAACCTGTACTCTTTCAAAAATCTTCTATATTTTCAGCACTGTGCTGAATGGGAAGAACTGGATGATATTGAAGAAGCAGGATACACTGTCCATGAATTTTCATTTTAAATCAGGGAGATGAGATATAGGGGAAAAATTGGAGAAGAATTCAACATACAAGCTATTTTGAGAGATTGGTTTGAGATGGGAGGCACAGATATACGTTCTTCAGGGCTAGGGAGACGTAGCTTAGCTGGAGAGTATTATCTGAGATATTACCAAATAAGATATTACCAAAAGAGCCAGGACTGTGTGGGTGGGTGGGTAGGTAATCCTTAATATGATAAATATTGGAAGCATGCAAATGGCATGGATTGTGGAGGAGGACACAATCAGGTTTTTGTCTTGCTTGTGTGTTATGGGGTGCTACACCCTCACTATAGAATGGCAAACAGGAGCTGGGGATGGGGCAAGAAGTGGGATGTACCATAAAGAAAAACATGACTCTTGCTCAGAGATAGTGATCAATCAGTCCCCAGGCTGTTCCCATTCTCATCTGCTTATCTTGCCTAGATGCTGGAGGTTCTAAGTATAATCTAGAAGGATCTCACTGTGGTGTGTAGATGTTGATCCTTTGTTTGTAAAGAAAATTGGTGATATTATGGGTTGATATGTTGCTAGTGAATTGGATTTAAGTGACACAGAGCTGCACTAAGTAGCCAACTTCACTCTCTTACAGAATCATTAAAATCTAGTGACAGGACACAAATGAAAGCCTTTCCTAACCCATAGATTCCCCCTATCCCACTTCCAGTCTTCCCATTTTTTATACTTCTAAATAGTCAGGTCCAAGAATATTGTGCTATTTTTAAAAATTAATATTATATATAATATATATATGACATATATATTATATATTAATTAATATATATATAAAGATAGTTTTCAGCGTTCATCCATGCAAAATCTTGTGTTTCAAATTTTTCTTCCTCTCTTACCTCCACCCTTTCCCCTAGACAACAAATAATCCAATAGAGGTTAAACATGTACAATTCTTCTAAACATATTTCCACATTTATTATGCTGCCCAAGAAAAATCCAATCAAAAAGGAAAAAAAAAAATGAGAGAAAAAGAGAAGCAAACAACAACAATAGCAGCAAAGGTGTAAATACTATGTTGTTATCCAAATTCAGTCCCCATAATCCCCTCTCTGGATACAGATGGCCCTCTCCATCACAAGTCTATTGTAATTGTCCTGAATCACCTCATTTTTGAAAAGAACCAGGATTATCACATAATCTTGTTGTTGTATACTGTACTATTTCTTGGAAAAAAATACTGTCTTCTGACTCTGGGCTTTTTCATTGACTGTCCTACATTTCTGGGATATTCTCTTTCTTCATCTACAATTTTTCCTTCCCTGGTTTGGAAATCAGAAAAAAAAAATTTTTTTTTCAAATAAAGTTTTTGTTCCTTAAGTGATGTGTTGCTTTAAAAATATCTTGTAAAGTTTGACCAAAGTAACTCTTGGATCATTTATTTTGTAGAAAAAAGTAAGTTTTAAAATTCCTTTATTTACCTCTGCTCAGAGAAGTCAGCCACTGTGAAATTAGACATTCGTTCTCAAGTTTTATGTACTTATTTTTAAGTCCTGCTTATTTCTATCCCTGTTGCCTTCATGGTTTTTATTTGAGACTTCATGTGGAAATCATATAGCATGCAAACCGACTGGGTTAGCACACTTCTGCTGTTAGTTTCCCTTATTTTCTTATTCCTTTTTTTCTTTCCAAATAAAATATGCCTAAAAGCTTTTGCTGAGGAGTTCATCAAAGACCTCTTTAAATTCAGATGCCCTTTGGAATAACAGATAAGAGAAGATTGTAGAAAGTGAGCAGCGTCAGCGGAATTATTATTGGATATAACTTGGCCAAGAAGGAGCTGTAGGTGTTAAAAGTTTCAACTCATTTCTCATTTGCCTCCCATGCACACAGCATTTTCTTCATGTTAGAGACGGTTTTTTTTTTTTTAATTCCAAATTTCCTCATTTACTGTAGTTGCCCTCTGATGTTTCATCACGGGGTGAGGATGATTCTGGGATGTGGAAGGCTGGGTTGATACAATGCAAGCTCCAGCAGTTCTAACAAACTGCAAAGATTTCTAATACCCGGAGACAGGAAGTCTGGGAGTTCAAATTCAGCCTCAGATACTTAAAAGATGTATAACCCTGGGCATATCACCTATTTTCTGTTTTTCTCATTTTTCTCATCTGTATAATGGAAATAATAATAGCACTTACTCTCCAAGGTTGATGTGAAGATCAAATTGGATTATAACTGTAAAGCATTTAGCATAGTGTCTGGAATATAGTAAGTGCAATATATGTTAGCTGCTATTATTATTGTTAATTATTAATGCAAACTCATGGTAACAAACTCTGTGCCTATTATACCAGGACCAACCAAAATTTGCAGAGGTGGTTCATCAACCATCATTTGAATAACTAATTTTATAGGCCACTGAAACTCATTGAGATCAATTATTAAGATGTTGGAGGGGTTGTCAGTCAGTAAAAAAGAACTTATCAGGAGTTTATTATGTGCCTGGAATTGTGTACATTAAAAACTGAAGATATTAATAAAGACAAAAGCAGCCTCTCTCCTCAAGGAGCTCTCATTCTAATGGGGAGGACAGCATGCAAATAGATAGGTGTAATGATGATAACAACAGCTGTAACACTTTAAGGCTTGCAAATCACTTTATTTGAATTTTTTTTTCTTTAATGCCCTTGAAATTCTTGACCTTTTGTTCTTCCAGATGAATTTTGTTGTTATTTTTTCTAGGTCAGTAAAATGGTTTCTTGGGAGTTTGGTATAGCACTAAATAAATGAATTAGTTTAGGTAGTATTGTCATCTTTATTATATTCGCTGAACCTATTTAAAAGCACTTGATATTTTTCCAGTTGTTTAGATCTGACTTTATTTGTGTGGAAAGTATTTTGTAGTTTTGCTCATATAATTCCTGACTTTCCCTTGGCAGATAAATTCTCAAATATTTGCTACTATCGACAGTTATTTTAAATGGAATTTCTCTTTGTATTTCTTGCTGTTGGATTTTGTTAGTGATGTATAAAAATGCTGATGATTTATGTGAATTTATTTTGTATTCTGCAACTTTGCTAAAGTTATGGATTATTTTTAATAGTTTATTAGTTGATTCTCTAGGGTTCTCTAAGTAGACCATCATATCATCTGCAAAGAGTGAAAATTTGGTTTCCTCATGACCTACTCTAATTCCTTTAATCTCTTTTTCTTGTCTTTATTGCCAAAGCTAGCATTTCTAATACAATATTGAATAGTAATGGTGATAGTGGGCAACCTTGTTTCACCCCTGATCTTATTGGGAATGGTTCCAGTTTATCCCCATTATATATGATGCTTTGCAAATCACTTTATATACATTATCTTGTTTGATCCTCGCAATAACCTTGTAAGATAGGCAACAAACATTTGTTAAAAGCTTACTATGTACCAGGTATTGTACTAAGTGCTGGGGGAGACAGATACAAGTCCTCCCTGACCCTCCAAAAACATAGGCTCAGAGCTGAAAGAACTTATATTCTACTGAGGAAAGACAACACATAAAAAAAGCTGAAAGGGGTTAGAAAGTATCTATGGGTTTTCAACAAAGTTTAGAATGTCAGGAGCAGAAATGGTAGAGGAATAAAGGTTGACTGTCCTGGACCCCTCCTTAAAATGGAGACCTTGGGAGAAACTCATTAATGGGAAAAGGTGCTGGTGTGATGGAAGCATGTTTTAGGGTCAGAGGACTATAATGTAAGAAGGCTCCAAGCACTGAGGAAAGTTCCAGGATGAAATTGCAGTTGAGGTAGAGTGGGAAAGACCAGAAAGTCAGGAAGAGAGTTAGAAGAGAAATAAAGATTGGCCAGTCTGGGTCCCTAGGAGGCCTGTGGTATTGGGTGACTTGCCTAGAGTCACACAGTAAGTTAAGTGTCTGAGTCAGGACTTAAACATGATACATAGGTAGTTAAAGGGCAGGACTCTAGAAGGTAAAGTTGGGGGTAACTGGAAAGACCTCTTGTAGAAGATGGCATTTGATTTGAGACTTTAGGTAGAGAGGAAACATCCTTGCTACTGTTTCTTAAAATGCTGAATTAAGCCAGTTTGATAGAACAGCTCAGATATACAATAGTAGTATTAATATTTTCCTGCATACTCTTGGTTCTTTTCTTCAAAGCACAACCCTCTAAATGTGGTAGCTATTTTCCATCTTCCTTCCTTTAATTAGGCCATTCCCAATGTCTAGAATATCCTCTCTCCACCTTTTACCTAATAAAATTTTTCCCATTCTTTTAAGTCCTCATTCAGATGCTACCTCTTCCATTAAACCTTCACTGATCCCAAGTAGTAATAATAACTTTCTCCCTTGAACAAGCATTTTATTTTATATTCCTCTGAGATACAGTAATTGTTATATAATACATACACACATATATATAATATATATATAGTGCATTTAATAGTTACCTGTGCTTGTGCTTTATCTCCTTAATTGACTGTAAGCTTGAGGTATAGTGGGAAAAACCAGAAAGTCAGAAAGAGAGCTAGAAAAGGAATAAAGATTGCCCAGTCTGGGTCCCTAGGAGGCCAATGTATTTATTGGGTGACTTACCCAAAATCACACAATAAGTTAAGTATCTGAGGCAGGACTTAGACATGATACATAGGTAGTATAGGTAGTATG
>JAJPUD010000416.1:482898-584715 GCA_023553655.1 Myrmecobius fasciatus | reverse complement strand
TCTATCTATCTATCTATCTATCTATCTATCTATCTATCTATCTATCTGTCTGTCTGTCTGTCTAATATATCTATCAATGGCAGAAGAAAGTTCAGAGATTAATTATCCCAACTCTCTCATTTTATAAATGAGGAAACTAAGGCCCAATGGGCTAAGAAAGGAGAGGAAATGAGTGTTTTAAAGGTTTTGTTGCTTGGGAGTAGGCATGGGAACAGAAGAGTGTGCATCTCTTGAAATCATACTGCAAAGTGTCATTTGCTCCTGTCCAAAGAATACATGAATCTACGCAATGATGAGTTCTACTCCAGAACTAATTTTTTTCAGATGGAAATACCCCCCAAACTCTTTAAATTAAACTTCCTAACCCAGTTATTAGCACTTGTGTTTTAAGAAAATAATGAAGGAATTCTCAGCCAGGGAAATTTTTAAAAAATTATTTTTAATGAAGCATTTTAAAAAATAACAACAAAACAAAAGGAACTAGTCAAAAGAAATGTAACTCAAGCTGTTGGGAACAGGGTCTATGGTCCTAAAAGGTTGGAGAGCACAGTATAGATTGCATTCCCAGTCTGGGAGTGTACCTTGAAATGTCATTACCTGCCGGAGCTAAGTGCCTGGCAATTTGTTATGTGCAGTAGCTAATTTTTCAGTATCTTTCCACTGGGGCATGGAGCACAGTCCGCCAGCTCTGCTGCTACAGCTGTGCTACAGCCAGAATTCATATCAGGTACGCAGTGAGCTAGCAAACTACATCTGTTATAACCTTGAGACACTCTGCCCCCAACTCCTCCCTCATCTAGGTGCTTACAAAACATCAGATCATTTGCATTTTTTTTCCATTTCCATTTTTTTTTTTTGGAGGTGGAATACTTTTGATAAAGCTAAATCAAGAAAAAAGCCAAATGCTGCTTTCTCATTAAAGATCTTTTAATTATTTACTAAGATTTTAGACCTCCTTTGTCTCTGGTCAGATTGTTCAAATTACATACTAAGGTGAGACTGGAGTGACATGTTTCTTTGCTGTTGGAATTAAGATCTCTTGGTCCAGGTTTCACAATACTCAGTCTGAGCCTTCATTTATAAATATAAAATTTCAAGCTCTTCTGGTCATAAGGAATGCTTCTAAATATAATTTATGCTATAATAAATTGAAAGGAGTTATCTGTATGTACTTGGTCTGAAATAATATTGGAAGTTTTTTTTGTTGTTGTTTTTGTTTTTGTTTTTTTACTTTTATTAAAGGTTTTTATTTACAGAACATATGAGTAATTTTTCTACATTGATCTTTGCAAAATTTTCTATTCCAAATTTTTCCCTCCTTTCCCCCACTTCCTCCCCTAGATGGCAAGTAATCTGAAGTTCCCATTCTTAATGTCATAGCTTGAACATCTAATTTCTTTGCTAAGGCTTTCTAAATGTTGATAGGTATAGTTACTCAGATGAACTCAGATGATCCAGAGGCAGATAGCTACATAGACATATGTTTCAGTGTATATACTTAATTTATGTGTGGTTTGTATGTGTAAATATATGTTTCCTCTTTCCCTCTTTCCCTCTCTCCTTCCCTCCTTCCTTCCACAAAATTCCAAGAAGAATTCCAAGACTCACCTAGGGTGAGTCTCTATAAGCATTCCAAGAAGTAGAGAGGTTGATGGGTAGTATGGAGTTTCTAGCCTTAACGTTAATGTCATCTAGGATACTGAATCCACTTCATTAAAATTAATCCAGTATTTTCTGACATCACTACTTCTGAAATGGTGTCCTTTCCCTTTTTGTCTCATCTCTTTCTACTAATTGACTTGCTTTCTGAATCTCCCTTTTGCATCTATCCCACATGATAGGATCAAGTCCAAGGATGTGACTGCCAACCCAAATACCAACAGCAAGAAAATTAACTTTAATTATAAGAGCCCCTTCATCAATCTCTACTTAGTTCTGTCCTACTCCACCAAAACATCTGAAAAAAATCATTATGTTAGTTTATTATATCTGGTGATTACATTAATTTATTATATCTGGTGATAATAAATATTATATTATGTTAATTTATTATATCTGGAATAATGCAGTATTTCTCCTCTATTTTTTTCCTCTTTTCTCCTGATTATAGTCTTTCTCTGATAGAAGAGACCTTAGAGGTTGCTTTATCCAACACTCACATTTTATGGTTAAGGAAATTGAGATCCACTGGAGCTTATTTGAGGTCACACAAATATGAAATGGCAAAGCTAGTATTTGAACCTAAGTCTTTTTACTACAAATCCTATTTTCATAATACTATAACATATTGCCTTTTGATTATTTTTGCCTTGCTGCTGTTTTCTCTCTACAGCAAATCCTATGGAAAAAAAAAATCCATTCACAACAGGTTCAATTATCACCTTAATGATGTTTACTTCTAGTTTATATCTCTAGTGCTGATCTGTCACCTGCTCTTCCATCTCATGTTTATTATTGCCTACAGGTAGAGCCTGAAACTATAGACAGGCAATGCTGGCAGCTCTTGCTATGAAGGAGGTTACAATGAGAATAATGGTTAATATTAATACTACTTTTATTAGATGCATAATTTTAATGCCAGAAAATTTCACTTGCTATGACACATAGATATTTATTTTTTCATCACTCAAAATGGCAATTCAAGTTGCATGAGTTTTAACCAATATGGAGGCCTGACCCTTCCTTGATCTCATTCTGCCCTTTCTTGCCTTAATGCTTTTGTATTTCAACATGTCCCAAACTGAACTCATTATTTTTCTCCTCAACCCTACCTTTCTTCCAAACTTCCCTATTTCTGTTGAAGGTACCATCATACCCAGGGCATTATTCTTAATTTTTCCCTTTCCCTCATTACACATTTCCACTAAGTTACCAAATCTTGCCATTTTTTTTAACCATCACAACATTTGTCACTTCTGATCCCTTCTCTCTACTTACATATCTACCCCATTTTTGTTCATGCCCTCACTACCTCTCCTGTAGATTATTACAGAGCATCAAATTGGTCTCTCTGGACTCAAGTTTCTTCCTTCTCCAAACTCCAAATATTGTCAAAGTTGATTTTCTTTAAGCATATGCAGTTCTTGGCTCTCCCCTATTCAGACAACTCCAATGACTTCCCTCTTGCCTCTAGACTGAAATAGAAACTCTACTATTTAGTTTTTAAAGTTCTGTACATCTTGGCCCAAATCTGTCTTTTTATCTTTCTACCCCAAAACTTACCCAAAAGAGTATGGTACAAAGAAGGTTTTATATTGAAAGTAGCAGCTAAGATAAACCATGAATGAAGACAAGATATCTTACGGTCAGAGATAAGGAGAATAGGGCATTCTAGGCATGGAGAACACTCACAGGTAAGAGAAAATGTCTGGAAGTCTAGTTTGGGTGTATTTAAAAATTTTAATTTGTTGAATAAAATAATCCTTCCCATAACAGTATAATTTTTAAAGGTTATTATACATGGAACTGCTAATCTATTATGTATAATTAGTGTAACCAATTATAAAATATGTAATAAAATATGTAAAAAAATAAAAGATGTAACCAATTACATCTTTTAAATACATAATAAAGTTATTGTCAGTTTCTTTTTTTCTCTCTCTCCACAGATATGACTACAAATATAGAGATATACAAATATATATATAAAGACACAAAAATGTATATAAATATGAATATTATATATATAAAATCATTCTAGTTATACTTCTACTTATCAATTCTTCCTCTAGGTACAGATAGCATTTTCTTATACATCTTTTGTAGTTTGTAGTTACAATAATCAAAATTATTTAGTTGCTTAAATTTGTCCTTAAAACAATATTTTGTTGTTGTATATGATATTCTTTGGCTTCTGCTCATTTTACTCATTTTTTCGTGTAATCCTTTTCATGTTTTTTTTTAAAAATCATTGAGCTCATCATTTCTTGTAGTACAGTAGTATTCAGATGGAGAATAAAATTTGTGAAGATGAATAATATGAAATAAGACTGGGAAAGTATGTGGGATTTAGGGTTTTTTGGGGGAGGCATAAATTCTAGGCTAATGTATTTGTATTTTTTCTATTTAAGTTTTTTACTTTCAAAACATATGCAGGGGTAATTTTTTAACATTGGTCCTTGAAAAACCTTTTGTTCTAAATTTTTCCTCTCTTCCCCCCATCTCCTCCCTTAGATGGTATGTGATCCAATATATATTAAAATTATGGTAAAAATATGGTAAAATATATGTTAAATACAATACAGGCATACATATTTATACAATTATCTTGTTGCACAAGAAAAATCAGATCAAAAAGTTAAAAAAAAATAATTTAGAAAGAACATAAAATTGAAGCAAACCACAACAAAAAGAGTAAAAATGCCATGTTATGGTCCACACTCAGTTCCCACAGTCTTCTTTCTCTGGGTGTAGATGGCTTTCTTCATCACAAGATCATTGGAATTGGTTTGAATCATCTCATTGTTGAAGAGAATCATGTCCATTAGAATTGATCATCATAGATCTTGTTGTTGCTGTGTATAATGATCTCCTGGTTCTGCTCATTTCACTCAGCATCAGTTCATGCAAGTCTCTCCAGGCCTCTCTGAAATCGTCCTGCTGGTTGTTTCTTATAGAACAATAATATTCCATAACATTCATATACCATAATATATTCAGCCACTCTCCAATTGATGGGCATCCATTCAGCTTCCAGTTTCTAGCTACTACAAAAAGGGCTGCCACAAACAATTTTTTTTTGCTTTTTGCTGAGGCAATTGGGATTAAGTGACTTGCCTAGGGTCACATAGCTAGGAAGTGTCTGAGATCATATTTGAACTCAGGTCCTCCTGACTTCAGGGCTGGTGCTCTATCTACTGCAACATGTAGCTGCCCCAACCATTCTTGCACATGTGGGTCCCTTTCCCTCCTTTAAAATCTCTTTGTATATAGGCCCAGAAGAAACACTGCTGGGTCAAAGGGTATGCACAGTTTGATAACTTTTTGAGCATAGTTCCAAATTGCTCAAGATGTTTGTAGTTCATAGTATAGTGTCTTGCAATTGGGAACTTCTGAAGGTAATTGAGCAGAGTAGGAGGGTGGTTAGATCTGTGTAAAGATCCTGTCAGAGAGGAGAGAGACCATAAAGCAGATGAGCAGAGTTTTTAAAGTAACTGAGGTAATGCAGGCTTGATCTAGGTTGATGGCTGTGTGAGTTGAAGAAAGTTAATAGATTTGAAAGATGTTTTGGAAATGGAATTGAGAAGTTGGCAGCTGATTAGTTGTGGGCCAAATAAGAGAGAGAAAAGAGTCAAGGATAATTCTATGTATGGTTAGGAACTGGGGTGACTGGAAACTTTTTTGCACCTATCACATTTAAAATTGTATTATCGTTATTCACATGTATGCCCTATCCTCTTACTAGATTATATGTTGAAGGCAGGTACAACAAAGGAGTCATATCATACTGACTTTTAATTTATGCAAAGTCAATGAGAAAAAGAGGAAAGAGAAGTTTAAATGTTGCCTTGATTCTCCCTACTTGTAGATAACTATTCTACTCATGGACCTCATGCAAAAGGTCACCATGTTATTTTCTCAGCTTCATTTTCCACATGACTCTTATGTGTGAGGCTGAATTTAGAATCTCCTGTTCATCATACCTGTAGGCTACTCATTCTTCTTTGGCTATTAAAGCTAATAGAAAGGATAATCTTCTTAACATTTCTGGTTAGATAGAAAGTTCCCATTAGCTTTCTTATCTGCTCCCATCATTGGATGAAGGAGGAAGAAGAAAAAGTTTAGAGGTTGTATTATCACTCTCTAATATAACCACACATGTCTATGAAATCTTTTTAATAACTTCTGCTGTGACTCTGGGCCCTGAAGTTTCCTTACCTGTAAAAGAACTACCTTTTGAGATCTCTTGTGAGAATCAAATCAAATAACATATAAAACATAAAATGCTGTAATTGTCAGTTGTATTACTTGTAGCATAGATATGAAAAAGTTTCTTGTAGATATTAATATTCATCCTTCTCTTAAGCATGCAAAATTAAGAAAAAAAACCCAAAAATAATTCAAAGAAATGTGAACAAAGTTTTAAAAAATGAGCTCCATCATGCCATTTGTATATAATAATTTGGGAGAATTAGAGAATGTTTTAGGGTCATTCTCATATGGTTTCTATCTTCATACTTGCCACCGTATGTATGCTACTCCACATGAGGAAGTGTCCATTGTTTTGTGATTTATTATCTTCTGAAATAATCAAAATTCAAGCACAATTTTTTATCAATAGAGAATCTTTTATAACTTTTGGAAAATTAATTCCTATGTATTGGGCTTCTTTTCTCTCTTGGGACAGCCTATCTAATCAGTATTAATGCTCTGCTTTTAATGAGAATGTTAAGCTACTCTATAATTTTTAGTGGACACAGGTGGTGACATGGTCTCAAAGAAGGTGAAGGCCCTAAAGCCCTTAGGTTATTAAATTCTGCCCCTCCCCTTCCCCTCAACCCAATTATTTAGCTATTTGTTACTTGCATATTGAAATGCATTTCTTTTCAATTCTGTTCTGTAGGAAGAATAAATGTCAGATATCAGCCCTCTTACCTTTAATAGGGAGGCACATCACCTAGAATTTTTGTCATGGCTAAATCTGGGTCTTTGACCTTTCCCTCTCATTTGCTTGGTAGTTGGTAAGGGAAGCATTGTGATTCAGCTACTAAAGTCTGCTCTCCAATTTGTTTTTCTCTGAATACTGCCCAGGCTTCAGTAGCTCTTGAATGACATGGATTTTTTTTTACATGCTTGAATAGTGATTGAAGCCCTTTGTGACCTAGAAGTGGGCAAGCTGAGTAGGAAACCTGCTTCCCAGGGGTAAATCTATGCCTCTCACCAATAACAAACTCCAAGCATGACTCTATAGGCTATAAGAAAGAAATAGATTTTTTTTCTCTGCTTACTGAAGGTGGAACAAGTAGACTTCACAAAACCTATTCTGTTGTCATTTTATAGAATCAGTGTGGCTTGCTTTAAAGAAAACCTAATTATAAAAACTCTCTAACTTATACAACAATTAAAGCAGGGAGAATTGTTTGCCATAGACAAAGATTCACCATAGCATTCCTTTTAATGTTTTATAAAAGTCTTGATTGATTTTTTTAAAAAATTATTTGTATATAGTTTTTCAGAAATAGTGCTTTAAGGCAGAAATGTATTTTTATTAGGTACTTTAAGAAAATCAGAGCCTAATTTCTCATTGGATATACTCTTCTCATTCTCAAAGAGACTCCTGTTTATTACCATTTTAACATCAGAACTAATGATTATTGTTGAAACCAAACACCACTCCTTCCATCTGAACTCTTAAAACTGAAGATGGGTACCATCTTTCAGACTTATTTAGGGACTTTCTGATCTGATCTCTCCCTAGGAATCCATTCCATATATAAATATCCTCTCCATCTGCCAGTCTGATATGAACATCTAGACTCTTTTATGTCCTGGGATAGAGTAGGGCAGTTGCTAAATAGGCAGATCACTAAGGAGTTGGACAGAGTTTCAAGGAATGAGGTGATGGAGGTGGGTATATCTTATGGAGTAGGAGCAGGAAAGAAAAGCTTTACTTTTTTGTAAAGTAAATAATCAAATGCCATATTTAATGCACACATGCAATACATACAACCACTAATTTATACATATACAATATTTAAAAATTTTGACAACTTTTTAGTCTCATAACTCATTAAAAAACAACAAAGAATAGAAACAGGAGAGGATCCTTGGAAGACAGAAAGCATAAATTCCCTCCCTCCCCTTAATTTTTGACTGTATCTATCCCTGAAAGAAAGTCTTTAAATAAGAGAAAGAAGATGAAAACTATTACAATTTTGACTTCATTCTTCCATAGAGGACCAATTTCTTCATTGATAAAATGAGAGAACTGAACCGAATGACCTTCTATTCTATTTTTTTTCTAATATTTTTTTATTTGATGGCTTTTAGAAAACACAGGCTTTGGCCACCCTCTTATTTTGTTCGGCTATTACTGACACATGATCAGAGCATCCTTTATATGCCTTTAGAAACTCAAGTGGCTATAAATGAAAGAGGGTATTGTAGATTTTCCCTTTGCTCCCTCTCAGGACATTTTCCCTTCCACTCTCCAACATATATAGTTATAGTGGTGATTGTGGCTTAAAGTCAGGCAGTTTCTGGAGGTTCATAGTTCAGATGAAGTTCCTCTGTTTTATGGGAATCTCTTACTCTCTCCCTCTCTTTTTCTCTTGCTCTTTCACTCTTGCTTTCTGTCTTTCTCCAAAGTTTAGAAGTTGTTTGGCTTGCAGAGAATATGTCTGTTTTCTTGGTACAGCTTTTAGGATGACAGTGGGTGAGAAGTTATTAACTGGGACCTTGACCTGATATGCTATTTGTCATCACTTATTATCAGAGATGCCCAGGGGGGAGTGTTTAAAAATATAAAATGAGGTGACTATAACTTTTTACGAAATTGGAGGCATTCCTGGGAATTGTTTTACACAAAAGAATCAATCACCTTTGAAATGTCAAAATGAGGAGCCTTCAATATGCTGGTGGTCCAGGGCTTTGGTGTGTAGAATGAGAAATGAGGAATGAGGGCAGGAAATGGGTATTTAACCTGAAGCAGCGTAGAAAGCCAGTAGAGTTGGGAAGAATATGAATACTTCTCTAGAAAAATGTCTAACTGAAACCTGAAACCATAATTCCTCAGATAAGTGCATGTATTAATTTAATGAGGCACTTTAATTTTAGTTCTTCCATGCCTCATTTTTATTTCAAATCTTCTTTTTTGATATATTCTGCCTGCCTCCCACATGAATTAAGTGCATATTAAGTAGGTGAGTGACTATTATAAAAATGTCCACTCATTTCTAAACACTGCATAAAGTGTACTTACTAGCATGAAAATCTTTATTTTCTTCGCCAGTATTTTTCTTTTTTTAAAAAAAAATTTATTTTTAAACTTTAAGTTGTTTGAAGATAAATTTGTAGGAAAAAGTTAAACTGGCTTACTTTATCCCACTTAGATCGTTTTTAGTAATGTCCAGGTTCAAGGCCTATTTAATCAAGGCAGGATTTATGAAAATTTAAAACATTAATGATGCCTGAAAGGCATACTTCTGCTCAATGGGCTAATGTATTGCTTCATTTAATAGAAGTAATACAGAACCTAGGTGGGTGGATGAGGAACTCACCTTAACATTTTGAAGATCATTGCAAACAATCTCATTTTTATTTTAAGTGTTTAAAATGTTTCATGAATCATGTTAAGATTGCATCTATAGGAAGTAGACTAATATAAAATCTGAAACACTTCTCTCCAGGGAAAGTTGGCAATAATGATGCCATATAAGAAAACATGTTAAAATTTTAATAGGCAGCAGAAAATGCCATGGACAAAGATGCAATGAAATGTAGTGCTAAAAATGTTTCCTGTCTTTTTTTTTAATATGGCTTTCAAAAATACCAAGCAATGAGAATCTTGATATACATATACAATCTTCTCTCGTGCATATATTTTTTAGTATGCCATGATCAACTGCCTTTATCTTTTTCATTGTACCTTTCACTGTCAAACAGAATGGTGGTACATTTCAGGAATCTTGTTTCAAAATGAGTGTCACTGAATATCAAATAGCTTAAAATACAAAAATAAAATAAATGGTTGCAGTCCAGCATATGCTTGCTCTCAATTCAATGTCTTCCAAATCCATAAATCTAACTTATAATGGAGTGCCATCCAGCATGAAGAGAAGGGAAAATATTCCAGAAACTTAAGACTGTTTCAGACTGACGTGTAGCAGCTGGCCCACAGCTCATTATCTCCAACAAATTCTCTATTAAAGAATCTTAGCACCAGAAACTCAAATAAATAGGAAAAAGTCCCAAGAAGACAGACCTGAAAATGGAATCTTTCCTGAAAGTGATGAATGACTTCAGGGCAAGTGTTCATGAATTTTTGATTATTTTAAGGGAAGGGGGATGAGTGCTGGTCAGTAGGTAGATGTTTGATAGCACTCATGGTTTCCTTTTTTTTTTTTTTTTTTTTTTTGCTTGGAGGTGATTGTCTGAGGCCATGCATGGCTACTACTCTTAGGAATTCAGACTGGAGTGAAGTGGGAGAAGATGAAGATGAAGATTTGTTGCTGACTCCTAGTTAATTGTATGCTTTTAGAATACTTTTTTTAGTATACTTTTTTTGTATGCTTTTAGAAAGCCTTTTCACATGACAGAAAAGTGCTTTGTGATATTTTCCATGTGAAAGAATTGGGAATAGTAAGATTTTTCTTAACTGTTTTTTCCTTTAGTTAAACAGAATTCAAAACACATTATATTGTTAGATACCATTGGGTATGTCAAAACAAATAAGGTAAGATTCTTAAGCTTACAGAATTTACAAATTAGTGCCCAAATGGATCTACAGTCTCTTTGCTATAGATGCACCAAAGATCATAATATCATGGATACAAGATTGGAAGTCTTGACTAGTGGCTACCTAATTTAACCCATTCATTTTTACAGATAAGGAAATTGAGGCACAGGATTGGGGTTAGTTTTGTCTTGTTTTGAAAGGTTTACACAGATAATAAGTGGCAGGGCCAGGATTCAATTCAGGTCCAGCTTTCTTTCTACATCTGACTCTTACTCTATTTGTACCTTCCCTGATGTTATCATGAAGATATTAGTAATATACCCATCTGCTCACCATGCCAGCATAATTTTCCTGAAATAAAACTCTAAGTGTGCCATCTCTCTGCTTAAAAACATTCAGTGCCTCCATTTGCCTAGTCTATTAATCAGTAAACATTTATTAAATACCTACTCAGTATCTAACATTGTTCTAAGCACTGGGAATACAAATATGAAAATGAGATTGTCCTTGGAGTCAAGGGGTTTACAATCTAGTATGTGAAGACAAAAACACCAAAGAAATCTGAAAAAGAGCAGGATAGGAAAGGTTCCTTATATGAGTATGATGGAGTCTAGTAGGAAATGAAAAGATGGTTGACCTTGGAGCTTTTTAAAAATGAAGGTTTGGGAGAAGTGTTCTCCCCTTCAACACTTCCTCCAGTCAGAGAGATAGATGATACTAAAGGTACTGATGAGATGGGAGCATTCAGACTGATGTAATCTCAAAAGATGATGAAATTTTTGATGATGAGATTCTGAGATGAAGGGGAATGATGAAGCTCAGTCCAAGGGAGTGTAGCTGAGCAGGAAATGAAGATTACAAACTTCTGAACTCAGACCCCCTACCCTCTAGTTCTGAAATACCTCTTTTTAAAAAAATATTTTATTACAAAAAAAGGAATAGAAAAAAGAAAAACAGAAAAGGAAGCAAAACTAAACAAAACAGAATAGAACGGAACATTGTCAAATAATCAGCACAATATCAGGGAGGATTCAAAATATGTAACAGTAAATTACCAGCTCAAGAAAGGATATATAATAGTAGGAAAATTATATTCATGAGTGTCCATTTTTTTGCTTCCTTGTAGGTTATTTTTCTCTGCTATGCATTTTTTTTACTTTATTTTTCCCCCTTTCATACCTTCCTTCTCCCCTAAACAGACTATAGTTAAGCACAGATATGTTATACACATATATAGATACATACATATACACCCACCCATCCCCACTCACACACACACACACACATATATATATATACATGTATATATATACACATTCATATCCATGCACAGATGGACTCCCATACACATATAGAGCAGCATGCATATATATCTACATATACTCAGACACATGCATACATACACACATGCATCCACCCATATGCAAACATGCATCCAAAACAACATTATTTTGGCTGACATATAATGTAGAGGCATTAGAGGGGGGAGGAGGGCTCATAGTTCAAAAAACTTACATCTGGAATGGGTTCAATAGGCAATATTATATATACCATGAAGGGTATAGCACCCTCCAAAATCTATAAAAAAAATAAGGGGGAGGGATAGGTGGATGGGGAAGCAAAGGGTAAAGAAGGAAGACAAAGGAGGGAGAAGGTTAAGTAATAACAAGGCAAGTTAGGGAGCTGAATTTAATAAAAGGGTCAGCAGGGATAGGAAATGGTATATGTGTGTATGAGTGTGTATGTACATATATACACATATATGCATATGTATATGTTGTATGCATAAATATATTTTTTCTTAACTGTAGCTTGTTTTGGGAGTGGTAGGGGGAGATGAAAGAGATATGTGTGTGTCTATGTGTGTGTATATGTATGCATATATCTACATATATGTATATGTGTATACATACATATATATGTATACATACATATATATATACACACACAAACACACACACACACACACATATATATATATACATATATATATATATATATATATATATATATATATATATATATATATCCTTTCTTGACTATAGCCTGGTGGGGGTGAGGGGGAGATGAAAGAGGGAAAAAAATAATAAAGTAAAAAAGGTACAGAGCAGAGAACAAAACAATAATTTACAAGGAAGTAAAGAAAAGATGAACACTCATGAGTATAATTTCTTATACTAATATATATATACTTTCTTACATTGGTATTGGTTGTTATATATTTTGAATCCTCCCTGATGTTCTGCTGGGCATATGATAATGTTCTCTTTTGTTTCATTTTGTTTTGTATTGCCTTTCTGTTTTTTTAAAATAGATTTTGTTGGGTGCAATACCTTTGATAGTGTGTGTGTGTGTGTGTGTGTATGTGTGTGTGTGTGTGTGTGTGTGTGTAGTGTTGCTTATTTAACCCATTCCTGATGTAAGTAAGTTTTCAGACTATGAGCCTTACTCCCGGCTCCAATGCTTTTGTGCCTATTCTTCCTCTGTACATCATTTGTATAATTTGATTACTATTTTAACCTTTTTCTAGGAGATTTTTTTCTTTTTAGAGCCAAGTCAACTCTGCCTAGTCTCTCTTTTGAGCTATTCAATTGCTAATGTCAGTCTTAAACATATGGTATACATTTCCATGTAAAAAACATAAACAATTTGTCCATGTTAAGTTTCTTAAAACTGCTCTTTGAGATTGGCTCTTATATGTTAAATTTTCTATTGAATTTAGGTTTGGTTAAAAGTCCTGAAAATATGCAAGTTTGTTGAATGTTTGTTTTTTTCATTCTATATAATGAATAATTTTGCTAAATATGATATTTTTGGCCACAGGCCTAGTTCTTTTGATTGCCAGATACTTATGATTCCAGGACTTGCAATTTTTTATTGTTGCTGCTGCTAAGTCCTATACAATTCTAATTCTAGCACGAGCATATTTAAATTGCTTTTTTCTTGTTTCTTGCAAAATTTTCTCTTTGATCTGGGGATTTCAAAATTTGGCCATAATATTACTATGTGATTTCCACAAAGGATTTACTTGAGGTGGTAATAGGTAGATTATTTTTTTTATTTCTACTTTACCCTCATGTTCTCTCAGTCCAGGATAATTTTCTTGGATCATTTCTTGCATTACTGTATCAAAGTTCTTTTTTTGGTCACAGTTTTCAGATAATCTAATTATTCTCATATTTTCCCTTCTTGATCTATTCTCCAGATCTGTTGTTCTTCTTATAAGATGTTTCAAATTCTGTTCTTTCTTTTCATTCTTTATATTCTTTTTTTTGTTATTTCTTGGTCTTTTATACATTCACTGGCTTCCCCTTGCTCAATTCTAGTTTTCAAGGAGTTATTTTCGTATTTAAGATTTTGTATCTCCTTTCCTAGTTGGTTAATATTTTTCCCCATAATCTTGTTTTTCTTGGATGGTTTTATTTTTTAAATGTTTTTTTCTCATTGTCTCTCATTTGATTTTTAATAATGGATTTTTTGAATTCATCTATAAATTTTCTATAGGCGTGGATCATTTAACATTACTCTGGGATAGAAGCAGCTTTTTTTTTTTTTTTTTTTTTTACGCTTCAGTGTTCTCCTCTGAAGATGAATACCAGTCTTCTCTATTCCCATAGTAAGTCTCTATGGTTGGGGTTTTTCTTTGTCAGTTCATTTTTTAAAGGTAGAAGTTTTAGTGTAATCACTTTTTAATCATGGGGTGGGGGAATGATATCTTGAGCTTCACTTCAGCTCTTCCCTCTTTCCTAGAATCCCAAACCAAGAGCCTCACCCTCCTGCAAGTGCTAGCAGCCAGCAGCTTCTGCACTCATGGATGAGCTGGTTCCTTCTTGCCCAGGGCCCCATCTTTGCAGCATAGCTGGGCTTGATGTTCCTAATAAGCCAAGGTTCCCTCAAGTCTTCTGGGACTCAGACCCCCAGCTGGATATACAGACCAGGAGGTGAAAATTTCTGTGGTTCCTGCTGAGGTTCCAGCCAAACCCAGCTAGCCCCAGGATTCTCTTCTTGGTGTTTCTGTGTAGCTAGCTTGGAGGTGTTTGCACTTCACACGCATTAATTCTGTCTAGAGTCTTTTTTTTTCCCATCTTGGGTTGTGCCAGAATGACCCTTGTTCTGTCCACCAGTCTATGTTTTCCCTGACGTACAAATTTGTTCTGTTTGTGGGCAAAATCTGGAGAGCTTGAAATTTATTGATTTACTCTGCTGTCTTTCAGGAATTCTCCCCTGAGATACTTCTTTCATGTACACCATGCCTTCTTTCATCAGTATTCCTTACTGTTGAAAGAACTCCTTCCCCGAGGGCTATCCTCATCTCTTTGCTTTTTCCTTTTCCTATAAGTACAGTTAACTCTTCTCCAAATTTTTCCTATTTTAGTCCTATTCATCTTTGAAAGTCATCTCAAATATTATTCTGATCAAAGTTTTGACACAATAACTTGCTTTTTTGAACTTCTAAAGGAATTTATATTTTTTCTTCTATGTATACTATATTTTGCTTTGTAAGATTATATTTTGAGTATCCCCTTTACTAGCCACTTAGCACCTTGAATGCAATGATCATGCCTTTTTTATCTTTGTGACTTCCTTGCATATATCACTGTGCCTTGCAAGTGCCTAATAAATAATTAAGAAATTTAATTGAATTAAACATTGTCCATCTTTCTCTGCCTAAAAAGTTAAGCAACTGCTGAGTCTAACTGGAAACTAATGGAAATGTGATATTGGGGGAAGAAAGTTAGGGTCAGAAAAGATTTAGATTAAGATCCTACCACCAATACTTATTAGCCATCTATTTACTCTCTCTGAATATCAATGTCTATATCTGTAAAATGGGTATAATCATGCTGTTAGTATCTATCTTATGAAATGGTGATGAAACTCAAATGAGATAATGTATATCATTATCTCATATATAAGGACCTTGTAAACATCGTAACGACCTTGTAAATATCAGCTAATTGTATTATTGTTGTCTTAATTATCTCCAATTTATCCTGTATATAGATTGTATATAGTTGTTTGCAAGTTATCTCCCCCATTAGATTGTGAGCTATTTGAGAGGAGGAACTTTTTTTGGACTTCATATCTTCAGTGCTTAATACAGTGCCTGGCACATAGTAGGTACTTGACAAATCCTTACTGACTGACTGTAATGGGTATATTTTTTGTGGTTGTTCAGTCATTTTTTTAAGTTGGGTCCAGTTCTCTGTGACCCCATTCAAGGTTTTCTTGGCAAAGATACTGGAGGGTTTCTCCAGCTCAAGTTGCAGATGAGAAAATGGAGACAAATACAGTTAAGTGATTTGCCCAACCATAGTTTAAATAAGTATCTGAGACTGAATTTGAATTCAGAAAGATGTCTTCCTGATTCCAGGCTTGGGATTCTATCTACTTCACCACCTAGCACATACATTTTCATACCTTTGAATTAGTAGAAATGATGAATATGTGAGATATTGCTTTCTTAAGTGTCTATTAAAAAGAAGCTATGAAGTGAGCACTCAATTTCCATAAGCTTGGGAACCTATAACCTAATGTGTTAAATAGAATGCTTTTGGAGCATCAATCTAACTTGTGCTAGATCTTGTTTGAATTGAGCCAAGTCTAGTGAATGTTCTTTTTGGGGAGTGAGGATATAGCACCAAGCTACCTGTGCAGTGGAAAGAAATAAAAAGGCTTTCTCCTTTATGCAACACTTAGTTTACAAGTGGAAATCATTACTTTGAAAGGATGAAGAGAAGAAGTTTTTAGAAAAGTTGAGAAATATTTCCCAGTTGGTGTGCGTCCTAACACTGATTTTCTTCCTGCTAAGGGGATAAGGCAATGTGGTGTAGAGAACAGAAAGTAGGGTTAGAAGCAGTCACAAAGACCTGTTGTGTTTGAGGCGTGGTCTGCCACTAAATTTTTATGGCACTCAGTGATTGTACTTCTATTAAACATCTTTTATGGACCATTTCTGGTGCTAAGCACTGGGCATACAGAAAAAGGTAAAAGACACTTGCTTTGTCAAGGAGCTCACAATCTCATAAGGAAGATAACATGCAACAGATACTTACAAATGAGTTAAATGCAGTATAAGTTGAGGGAAGGCTATAGAATTAATAGGGATCAGGAAAGGTTTCCATAGAAGACTGGATTTTAACTGTGTGACTATGGAAGTGGTTTCATTGTTCAACCTGAAGTTTCCATCTGTGAAATAAAGGAATTAATCCAGATGAGCTCAAATGTCCTTTCCAGCTCTAACAATCCTTGATTCAATAATTATCACTTTTTGGAAAATAAATCCCACATCTTTATCTCCAATTCTGATCTGTGCCTGAGCTTCAGTCCAGTATCTTTAAATTAAGTTGACCATCACCATCCAGACAGCCCACCATCAATTCAAACTCAGTATATCCAAACGTAAACTCTTCTTCCTGACCATTCTCATCCAACATTCGTATTTTATCCTCTTGGTCATTCAAACTCAGAATTTCAGAATCACTTTTGACTCCTCTCTCTCCCTTATCCCTTATATTCTTTCAGATATCAAGTCCTCTTGACTGCCTTCAAAGTATTTCTCACATTTGTTCACTCCCCCTAGGTAACCTTTAATCTGAGCTACTGGAATAGCTTTCTAACTAGATTTTCTCCCTCTCGTATCTCTCCTCTTTAATCTATTCTTCACCCAGCTGCTAAAATAAGACTGATAAAAATGGTTATAGAGCAAAGTAAACAGAATCAAGATAATTTACCCAGGGATCAGTATTAGGTAAATGAAAACAACACGAAATACATCAAAACTTGGACTTACATAATGACTGATGTTTTTGACATCAGAGCAATACTAGTGTACTGTAACATGCCATCCTTTTGGCAGAGAGATAGGGAATTGCCAGTGTAGCATGAGACATAATTTATCTGACATGGCCAATTGCTTCTCTCGTTTGCTTAACAATATTTCTTTGTTATAAATAAGGATTCTTTTGATAATCGTTGTAAAGTGCTTAGCATAGTGCCTGACATATTGTAGGTACTTAACAAATGCCTGTTTCCTTCCCTTCTCTTTCTTCCATTCCCTCTTGCCATCTTGGAGAAGTTGAGAAAGTCCTTGAGGAAATGACATACATGTGAAAAAAAAGCTTCAATAAAACATTTATTTTTTAAAAAATTGTAAGAAAAAGTTAGGTTTCTTTGCCTCTAAAAAGTAGATATTACATGGGAAATTGACATTTAATTATCATATAAAGAATATCCTGTTTTTTTTAAGCACATACAAAAGCAACAGAATGGAGAACCAGATATTTTCTCTCATGACCTTTCAGACCTTTCCAAAAGAGAAATTATGCACCAAAGATGAAGCAACTTCATTTGTTTCCATGGTCTGGAACACCTGGAATCCGATATGGCAGGGTGATGGTGCACAGGATTGTGGATGTGGTAGAGCAACAAATCCCTAAGCACAAAAACAAACAAAAATGTGAAATCTTATCATCATGCAGATTGACTGAGATTTTGATACTCAATGCTTTCCTCAGTGCGTAGCACATAGTAGGTACTTAAATAAATGTTTATTGAATTGAATTGAAAGTAATAACAAAACAAAATCCATTAGAGAGAATACATAAAATCATTACTAGTGGGGAAAAACTATAATGCATAGGAATTTTTTGTTTGTTTTGTTTTTTGTAAGAACTCGGAATGACATGCTGTCAATGAAATGGAAGGGGCCTTGCTTTTAGTCTGTTGGCTCAGTATTTTCTTTCTGTCTCTCATTCATAATAAAGAAAGATAATTGCTTAATTCTTGCCTGAAGTATGAAAGAGTTGACAGTGTGTATGGCTTAGAGTTTTCAAATATATGGTGGAAAAAAATCTATTTCCTTCTGTTGACATAGAGCTTGTTAGCTTTCCTTATACCATAGGGTGCAAAGAGTTGGATCAAAATGAATGGATTGAAAGGCATTAAGTTTAGGACAGTTGAGGCCATCAGATAGCATCAGGTTAGTTTTACTTGTCTGATGCATGGTTGCAGTATGGTGCCTCCAGCCCTGGCTCTTCAATTTAAACTTAGTCAACCCTATGGAAAATATAATTAGATCTTTATTTGTAAATGTATGCTGTACCTTGAAGAGATTTTATTTTGGGGGGTAATTTACTAAATGGGTATAAGACTATGAAAAAGTATTTATTTCTTTGTCTCTGCATGTTTATTTCTTTTTTCCAGATCAATGACTGTTTTTCTTTCATCTGCCTTGCTCCCCTAACCAGCCATAATAAACACTATAAACTCAGAGGAGTAGCCATTAAATAAGCTATGTGAATTTAAGCAAATCTTCATCTTTGAAACATGAACACAAATCTTGTCAGTTTTATGTTACAGAAATGATAAGTATCACATGTTTGGATAGAGTAATGAGAATATGCAGTGATGGGGACAGTAAATAATATGGATGAAAAATGAAGATGGCAAATGCACTCCTCCTCAAAGCAAACTATACCTAATAGAAGTTTACTATTTCATACAAAAATAAAATTTACCTTACTTATGGAATTGTTTATATACTGTTGCATTGTAAATTTCATGTTATTAAGAGTATATATGTAGATATCAATGAAGATCCATGTATAGATACATGTATATGTATGTATGTATATATACATATGTATTATATACACACGTATATGCATATATGCACAAGTGTATTGTAATGCATGTTCAAATATATGTGCACTTATATATTACAAATTTATATGCACACACAAAGAAATATGTTCACACATGTATATATAATATGCATATGCATGAGTGTTTGCAATGCATGAGTATATACAAAGATATGTATATATATACACACAATAAATCAGACATAAAATTATTTATATAAATTTTGACC
This sequence comes from Myrmecobius fasciatus, assembly GCA_023553655.1. Lineage (NCBI taxonomy): Eukaryota > Metazoa > Chordata > Mammalia > Dasyuromorphia > Myrmecobiidae > Myrmecobius > Myrmecobius fasciatus. Next base: position 565,444 of record JAJPUD010000416.1, on the reverse strand, counting down.
CAAATATGTGATTTTGTTGGATTTTCTAGTTTTATCTGTGCAAACTGATATCTTCTCTTCATCTTAGAGTCAATCAACAAGCATTTACTGAATTTCAGATGAAAAAAAAAAACAATCCCTGTCCTCAAGGAGCTTCTATTCCTTTGGTAGATACAACATGTATACATACAAGTATATCCAGGATAAATATGAAATGAATACCAAATAGTTAGAAAGTGCAATGGATAGTGTCTGGACCTGGAGCCAGGAATATTCTTGAGTTCAAATCTGGCTTCAGACACTTATTATTATCTGTGTAGCCCTAGGTAAGTCACTTAACTCTCATCTGTGAAATGAGTTGCCTCATCTGTAAAATGAGTGAAATAAGTCATCCTAGGAGAATTTTCTCTTAAAATTGTCAATAGAGAGCTGCTTGAAAACACTGGGCGGTTTACATGACACATGGTCCAAGATCACCCAACCAGCAGAAGCAGCTGCCTCTAGTCTTCCTGACTTGACGCCTGGCATTCTCTCCATTATTCCACAGCTGCCTCTCATACATGCATGCATGCACACGTGAGCAAACATTTTTGGAGAAGTGGGAGGATGTGTCTCACTGCAGTGTTCAGAAATCAGTCATCTACCCCAAAACACAACAGGAGCCAGTCTTCCTAAGTTAGAATGAATGAGTCCCACTAATAGTGATTACATTTTGGCGAAACTCACTTGTGCTGTATCTTCCCTGAGGAGAAACGTCAGACTGTGGAGCTCTCAGCTCCTCATTGTATGGAAACTCATAGCTCATTTCCCAGACTCTAAGCACCATGTTCAATGTGTCACTCTGCTTGTCTATGTTTCTCCAATGCACACGATGTTGTCAAAGGTGATTTACTTCAAAATGACTGGCTTCTTACTTCCATAGATAGTTCTTTTTGCTATATACTACCCCTGTACCAATTCCTAATTTATAACTGATGTTGGAGAGAGTGTTCAAAGATCTATCCTCCTCAGTCTTTCTTGTGCATCTTCATTTTTGTCTAAATCTAACTAACCTATATCTACTTTCTATTAATCAATCAATAAGTGTTGTTAGGTGCTAACTATGTTAGGTGTTGGGAATCCAAAGACAATATCAAATAAACCTCTGAACTTAGGTCTGAGGAAAGAAAAGCTTCCAAGAGGAGGAAATGGAGAGGATTGAGAACAGATAATTCAAATGTTTAGTATAGAGGAAAGATGGGATGTGGAGTATATGCAAGAAAGAAGACCTCTTTGACTGGATTATAAAGTGTGTGGTAAGGAATAATTTGTAGAGAAGCACAGGAAAATGAGATTGAAATAAGTTGTGGAAATTTTTATTTTATTTTTTGTTATTGTGACAACATTTAAATATTAAACAGTTGTTTATAAGAGGTAGTAGGAAGTCAGTGTAGTTTATTGATTGGGTGATGACACTTTCTGCTTTTAGGAAAAAAACCACTTTGGGGACTGTGTGATGTATATTTTTGGAGTGAGGAGAAGCAAGGAGGCCAATTAAGAGACTGATGTGATAGCTCAGGTCAGAGCTGAGAAGGATTTGAATTGGATTTGGGGATATATAAACAGGGAGAAGGAGCAGAGAAGTGGTACAGCGGGTGGAGTTAGGGTCTGGAGTCAGGAAGACATGAGTTCAAATATAGCTTGAGATACTTACTAGCTATGCGACTGAGCAAATCATTTCACCCTGGTTGCCTCAAGTTCCTCATCCGTAAAATGAGTCAAAAAAGAAAATGGCATACTACTCCAGAATCATTGCAAAGAAAACCTCAAATGAGATCACAAAGACTCAGAGATGACTGACATGAATGAGTAACAAGAACAAAGAACAGGGGGGAAAAGCACATTTGGGAGACGTGTTATGGAGGTAGAGGACAAGATTTGGCTACTGATCAGATATATGAAATAGGCCAGAGAAAGGAGCTGGCGATGACATCTAAGTTGTAAATCTAAGTGAGTGGAAGGATGATGGTTCCCTTAACAGAAACAAGGAACTTTGAAAAAGGAGATGGATCTGGGGAGGAAGATAATAATGCGAATGGTCATATAGAGCTTTGCGGTCTGTAAAATGCTTTATATTTGTTATTTCATTTGTTCCTCACAATAGCCCTGTGAGATATGAGCTATTATGGGGGAAATGAGGTTGAGAAAGGTGAAGAGATTTGCCCTGTGTCCCATAGCTGTTAAGTTTCTGAGATAGCTTCATATCTCTCAGATTTCACTAAGGTGATAGGAAAAGATAATGATAACTGTGGGAGGGGGTGTGGGCAAATGGGTACATTAATGCATTGTTGGTGGAGTTGTGAAATGATCCAGATATTCTGGACATAAATTTGGAAATGCGCTCAAAGGACAATCAAACTGTGCATACCCTTTGATCCAGAAGTGTCTATTGGGCTTGTATCCCAAAGAGATCATAAAAGAGGAAAAAATACCCACATGGGCAAAAATGTTTGTGGCAGCCCTTTTTGTAGTGGCTAGAAACTGGAAACTGAATGGATGCCCATCAATTGAAGAATGGCTGAATAAATTATGGTATATGAATGTTATGGAATATTATTGTTCTGTAAGAAACGATCCAGCAGAATGATTTCAGAGAGGCCTGGAGAGACTTGCATGAACTGATGCTAAGTGATGTGAGCAGAGCCAGGAGAACGTTGTGAATAGCAATTATGTGATTATGTGATGATCAATTGTGATGAACTTGGCTCTTTTCAAAAATGAAGTGATTGATTCAAGGCAATTCCAAAAGACTGGTGATGGAAAGAGCCATCTGCATCCAGAGAGAAAACTATAGAGACTGAATGTGGATGAAAGCATAATATTTTCTCCTTTTGTTGTTGTTTGTTTGTTTTGTCTTTTTTGTTTTTTTTTTCCTTTTGATAAGAATGTTTGTGTGCTGCATGATGAATAGGGATATGTGTTTAGAAGAATTGTGCATCTAACCTACATTGGATTGCTTGTTTTTGGGAGGGGAAGGGAGAAAAATTTGGAACACAAGGTTTTGCAAAAATGAATGTTGAAAAGTACCTTTGCGTGCATTTGGGAAAATTAAATACTATTTAGGGGGGGAAAAAAAGGTTTCTAGATATAGGATTTGAACTCAGATCCTCCTGATTCCAAATCCAGTGCTTTACAACCTGCTTGCCTTATGAAAATGGCTTCTGTTTTGAATATGTAGAGTTTGAGATGCTTATAGGATGTCTATTTGGAATTTCCAGTATATAGAACTAAATCTTTTGAGAGTGACTAGGGATATCTATCTATCTATCTACCTATCATCTGCCTGCCTACCTGTCTGTCTGTCTGTCTATCTATCTAGTAATTTCTGCTGTATCTGATTTTTTGAAACCATTTTGGGTTTTTCTTGATATAGATACTGGAGTGATTAATGGAGTGGGATACCCCAGAGTATCCATGAAGAGAGCATATTCTGCAGGGTCAAATCAGATGAGGACTGAGTAAAAATCATTGGAGAGAGTTTTAATTGAGTGATGAGCTTGGAAATAAGCTACAGAGCAGAAGACAGAGGAAAGAAAAGACAAAGTATTCCACAAATATTTTTATCAAAAATATCCAAAACAATATTTGATAAACATTTGTTCATCTTTGAAATCTGACTGTACAAAGAAAATGAGCTTATTACCAATCTTCCTCCTCAGACAAATATATAATGCATGCACACTCACACACACAGATTTTTGTTGTTGTTCAGTCCTTTCAGTCATGTCCAACTCCCTGTGACCCCATTCTGGGTTTTCTTGCCAAAGATACAGGAGTAATGTGTCATTTTCTTCCCCAGTTCATTTTATGGATGAGGAAACTGAGGCAAATGGGGTTAAGTGACTTGCCCAGAGTTACACAGGTAGCAAGTATCTGAAGCTGGATTTAAACTTGCAAAGATGAGTCTTCTCGATTCCAAGTCCAATGATCTATCCAACATTTTCTTTTGACTGTATATTTGGGATTTAATTAATAAATTTCTTTGGATTATGCTCTAGTTGAGGGGTTCTTTTAAGCTTTTTTTTGTCATAGACCCTTTTGACACTTTAGTGAAGCAAATGGACCCCTTCTCAGAATCACATTGTTTTTAAATCACAAAATAAATTATACCAGGTTACAAAGCAAACCAGTTATAATGAAATAGAATCATAAAAATAAAAGGAAAAAGTTTGTGGTGGCCACGTTAAGAATTCTTACTGTAATTGTTTTCCATAAGTTAGATGGAGGAGGAACTGTTTTCCATGAATAGAAGCTCTTCCAGGATTGGGAGGGGGCGGCTTTTTATCTTTATAGGATAACACTTCACAAGTCCTTAAGAAATATTTGTTGCATTTAATTAATAAATTCTCACCTAAGGGCCACTGAAGCATATAAGAATCAATTGAGAGGCATTTCATATGATTTAGGGAAGTTTCTTCTTCCTAAGAACAGGGAACAATTCTCTTATATTTCTTTTGAATGATGGGAAAGTACTAAGAGAAATGTTGGTTAGTCTTATTTAATCCATATTATTTGAATCAGTTAGGGTTTGATCCTTTAGCAAGATGTGTTGAAAGGATGGTTGGGTAAGCTTGGGTTTTTTAAGTAATTGGTTTTTTTGTAAGTACATGTAAAGATTATTTTCAACATTCACCTTTGCAAAACATTGTGTTCCAAATTTTTCTCCTTCATTCCCTCCATCTCCTCCCGAAGATATCAAGCAATTTAATATAGAGTAAACGTGCAGTTCTTATAAAAATATTTCTATGTTCATCATGCTGCATAAGAAAAATCAGATCAAAAGGGGAAAAAAAGCATGAGAGAAAAAAAAAAAGCACATGAGCAAACAAACAACAACAACAAGGTGAAAATACTATGCTTTGATCCACATTCAGTCTCCATAGTTCTCTCTCTGGATCCAGATGGCTTTTTCCATCACAAGTCTATTGAAATTGCTTTGAACTACCTGTTTGTTAGAAAGAGCCAAGATCATCACATTTGATCATCACATAATCTTCTTGTTACTGTGTACAATGTTCTCTTGGTTTTGCTCACTTCACTTAGCATCAGTTCATGTAAGCCTTTCCAGGTTTTCTAAAATCAACCTGCTCATCATTTCTTATAGAATAATAGTATTCTGTTACATTCATATATCATAATTTATTCAACCATTCCCCAGCTAATAGATATCCACTCAATTTTCAGTTCCTTGCCTCTACAAAAAGGTAAGCTTGTTTTTTTCTGTCCCATGGCCATATCCTGCATACCTAATTAGCTTACCTTCTTGTAAGTGAAGACAGGTGTTACAAGGAGAAAGGGAAATGGATGAAAAAATAATATTTAAATTCAATTCAACTCATGTAAATAAATGTTTGCTGTATTCAAAGCACTCTGCTAGATGTTAGGGATATAAAGAGAGGATTAAAATTATCCTCTGAGAGCTGACATCCTCCAGAGTTTAATATATACATAAAACACAAATCCAAAGGTAATGTAATTTGTTCAGGAAAAGAACATTGACAACCGACATATCAGAAGGACTACTCAGAAGAGGTGTAATTTGATCTGAATCTCAAAGAAAGCTGTTGGCTTTCTCATCTCCAATGAGTTCCATTATTATCTATTGATTTTCAGATCTATTTATCCACTCCTAACCTCTTTCCTAACTTCTAGACTCCCATCACAACTGACTTTTGCACATCTTGAGATGCATGTCTGTTAGATACTTCAGACTCAATATGTACAAAACACAAATCATTATCTTCCCCTCTCATCCTTTCCTTACTGTTAAGGCACTACTATCCTTCCAGTCACCCAGTCTCAAAATCCAAAAGCAATCTTCAATTCCTCCTCTTTTACCCACCCTTAATATCCAATGTGGACAAATCTTGTTTCGATCTGCACAGCTTTTCTCCTCTATGACCTTTTTTTTTTCTAATAAGGCAGCTACCACTTTGATAAAGTCTCTGATCACCTCAAATCTGGATTTTAAAATAGCTTTTTGATTAGTCTGCCTACCTCAAGTTGGTCCCTACTGTGGGCCACGCTCCACTTAGCTAACAAGGTGATTTTCCTCAAATGTCACTCTCCATTCTTACTCAAAAGAAATGATGAGGTTGATCATCCTAGAAAAAACATGGATAGACTTGCATGAAATAATGAAGAGTGAAATGGGCAGAACCAAGAGAATGTTGTATGCACTAATAGCAATGTTGTCTGAAGAATAATTGAGTGACTAAGTCATTGTGATTATTATGAATACCCAAATTAATTCCAAAGGATCTATGAAGGAAGACAGAATCTGAATCCAGAGAAAGAACTGATAAATAAAAGTATATATAGAATGACTCTGTGTGTGTGTGTGTGTGTGTGTGTGTGTGTGCGCGTGTGCGCGCATGTGTGTGTGTATGTGTGTAATGGTAACCATCTCAGCAAGGGAGGGGAGGGAAGAGAAAAGGGGAAAAATAAATTTACATGATAATTTTATTATGTATTTAAAAGGAATAATGTTATACATGGTAGATTTACAGTTGCATTTGCATATGTAGTCATTTTTTGTATTATACTATTATGAAAATGTTTGTTTTATTCCATGAATAAAAAAATAAATAAAATGAAAAAATAAGCAGGGCAACCAATTCCCCCCCAACTTCAGTGACTCTTTTCAATTTCCAGGGTCAAATGTAAAATCCTCTCTTGGTTTTAAAATTCTTCTTCTACCCCCTTTTCTATCTTTCCAGGTTCTTACTCTTTTCCCTTCCCTAAGACAGTGACAGACAATGGTCTTCTTATGAATCCTCACATACAATATTCCCTTCCCGATCTCCTTACTCTATGACTTCTCATCAGCTGGAATGCTCTCCCTCTTTACTTCTACCCCCAAGATTCCTCAGACATTTTCAGGACTCATCTAAAATTTCATCCTTTATGAGATCTTTCTTAGTTCTCCCTCCTCTCCTCAACTAATATTTCTCAATCCTCCCAATATACACATACTCCTAATATCTTCCTCTCTGAGCTTAACCTCCATCAACTGTGCATATAAGATATTAATGTAATTACATGTTGCCTCACCATTCGAATATGGGTTCATGTGTTTGCCTTTTTCTTTCCCCATCTTGGCACTAGGCCTGACATATATAAGTATTTAATATTAATGCTTGATTGACGGGGTAGGATTCTAACAGGTGGAGATGAGGGAGGAGTTTATTCCAGGTATAGAGGAGTGCAGAGAGTGGAATACCTAATGTTTAGTTGAAAGAATAGCTAGTAATTCAGTTTAACTGCAATGGAGAATGAAAAAAAAAAAAGAGCAATATGTCATATGATTGATTAGAGCCAAATTATGGAAGACCTTAAATGTTAGCTTGAGGAATTTATGACCTAGAGCAGAGGTTAACCAAAAAACAAGATTATCTGTTATTTTTCATAGACTAATGAGCTAGCAGTACCTTGATCCACAGCCCCATTCAAGACCAGTTTAGGGAAAATTATTTTGCACAGGTGGGCAAGATTCAACAACCTGCTAGTTGTGGAGGGAGAAGGGTTAGAGAAGGGGTTATAATGTTAATAGGAGATTGAGTTAGAAGGCTATAATGATAGTCGAAGTGAAAGAAAATGGAGACTTCAACTCCATTGTTGAGTATATGTAGGAGATGTTATAGATGTGGAATTCAATAAGACTTGGCAACCACTTAAATATATCGCCACTGTAGACACAGTTCAAAATTCATGTTCTATAGATATTGAAGAAGGATTATTGAGTCATTGATTTTGAGGTACAGGGGACTTTAGAAATCATGGAATCCAAACGTGTCAATTACACTACTTGAACAAGATGAAAATGTAGTTGGGAAATATTTAACAAAATAAATAAAAATACAACACAATATAGATAATGTTAATGTGTGTTTTTCTAAGTCAATATGCAGTTGTCAGGGATCATTTCTCTTTGTGTTTGGCAGTGCTGCTTCTAGTCTGGCTTTCTGCCCCCATTTTGCAGAAAAGACCACTGAGGCCTAGAGAATCTAAGTAACTAAGTCACTGTGATGTCTATAACAAAATCTTGAAGGTCACCCAATCACAAATAAAATATGGGAAAAGCCTTGAGATCATAGGTGGGATCTAAGTGATATTATTATTATTGTTGTTGTTGTTTATATCTCTATTACATATTGTTTTTTAGTCACATCAGTTGCATCTGACTCTTTATGACCCTTTTGGGGTTTTCTTGGCAAAAATACTGGAGTGGTTTGCCATTTCCTTCTCCATCTCATTTTATAGGTGAGGTAGATGAGAGCACATATGAAATAAGCAGTAACATAAAAACAGTTAGAAAACTCCAGTAATCAAACATTCTCAACCCAGGTTCTACTGCTTTGTCACAACAACATCCTGTCTGCCCCTCTTGCTCCATTTCTTATCAATATACCTTGATCCACAGCCCTATTCAAGACCAGTTTAAGAAAAAATCAATTTGCACATCTGGGCAAAGTTCATTTCTGTAAGCTGTCTAGAGGCAGCATTAGCAATAGTCCTTGCTACCTTCCAGTTTTCACAGTGCAATTGCCCCACCTCCCTACTTATTATAACACAGGTCACCCTTCTCATGCAATAGGGAAAATAGTATCCACCCTGCTACCCTGCTTTGCTGATCCCTGCCCTTTCCTTAATTTCATAGTTAGGTGTGCATCAGATATTAATGATCAGTTTTATCATTTTTTGGTTAGTAATCCCAAAGTAAAAACAAGTTAAAATTATAAACTTGAATTCCTCTTGGCATAAATGGTAATGAATTCAATGAGAAACTGTATTTGTGTATTGTATGACCTCTTTCTCACAGTTCAGCTATGTATTTATTCCATTTTACATAATAGTAGTATGTGTACCTGCAATTTGAACCTTTCCAGAATATAGCCACATAGGTGATAGCCTGACTTTCATTCCTTTGTTTTGGTTTTGATAAGCCTTTATTTGCCACTTTAGACATCTGTCTTAATATATAAAAACTTCTGACTCCAGTCCCTAGTTCTATACTTAAGAATGTTTCATATGCTAGCTTTTACTGATTTATATATTTTTGGATTTCTTAAACTAACATATTTATGATGCAGCCCAGTTCAGCATGTCAGCTGTTTAGCATTTATTGTTTTGTTGGATAAATGCAACGTTCAATAATATGCAATATGTATTTTTTATGTGCTAAAATACATACCAGTCCGTACAAGCCAATAACCATCACAGTGTGAATTGAAGGAATGACTTCCCTCCATACCAGTACATGTTTTTTAAAAGGAGAAGCCATTGCTTCCCATCTCATTGTAATTCACAGTGCGTCCAGCACTACTGGAAAAAACTAATGAAAATGCTGGGAGTATAAGGCTTTATTTTACTGTTGAGAATTCTCAGTGGTTACATTATGTTGCGCTTAATTCTCATGGTGAGGCATTTTTAATAGTAATTTTTATTTTCAGCCCAGTGATCCATTCCATGCATTAACCCCCTAACCACTGAGTGGGTCACAAATGAGCTGACAGAGGAAGAGACTGGCACCAGATTCATTATAAATGGAAATGCCCTTCTAATCATCTAGGACCTGCAATATGTCTGTTCTCACAGGCATGAAAAACTATGGCTTTTAAGTCCAAACTCAGAGGAGATCAAAGCCCTGGGATAGGACAGCAGATGTCAGGCTTCTCCCAGAAGGGGATCTGAAGAGATGCAATTGTTGCCATAGTAAAGTAATGCAAAATTGAGGAAACCCTTGTCTCCACTGGGAAGAGAAAACTCAGCTAGGATAGAGGCTCTCCTTGTCACTCTTGCCCACATTCCCAGCCCTCATGAAAAATAACCTTGGAAAACACCTGCCCATTTTGAAAATGTGTTTACTGTCATGAATTGATTGGATGAGGATAACGTGTGTTTATGTGTGTATGTGATTTGTATGTGCATAAAGGAAAATTGCTAAAAACTGAAAACATCACTCAAGCAATGCTTGCGTGTCTCAAGTAATCTATTTGATAGATAGGGCCCCTAGATGACTAAGGGAATTTGGAAACCTGATGTTGCTCAGAAATTAAGAATGGTCTTTTAGGATTTTATTTTTTTTTCTTTTAGCAATTCAAACATAGTTAAGCAGAGACAGTTTTTTAAAATCAATCAAAATTTGGGGATCTTAGATGGATTCAGAATCAGGGAAAATTGAGTTCAAATTATACCTCAGACACTAGTTTTGTGATTCTGGGTAAGTCACCTAACCTCTCAACTCCAGTTTCTTCATCTGTAAAATGGTCTTTTACGAACCATGTCATCTGGTCTCTAACCATCATCTTCATTTCCACTCAAGCTTTGGATTCTGAGCCTGGTTCTCTAGATTCTGATAGATGAACCTTTGCTTTCACTTTCCCATTACTACCTGAGTATGTCATCTGATGTGAACCATTCCTTCCTTCCTTCTCTGTTAGAATTTAAGCTCCTTATGGCCAGGGACTGTCTTGCTTGCTTGAATTTGTATTCTTCGCCTTTAGCACAGCGCAAGGTGCATAGGAAGTAATAACTGTCATAATCATCCATCCATCCAACCAACCACCCACCCATCTCTTTCTTTTTGTCTCTATGTCTCTCCCTGTGTGTGTGTCTCTGTCTCTATCTCTTTCTCCCTCCTTCCCTCTGTCTTCCTGCCTCTGAATGTCTCTCACATTTTCTCTTTCTCTAAAATGAGGATAATAATAGCAACTACTTCACAGGATTGTTGTGAGAATCACACAAGATAACATGAAAAGTACTTCATAAACCTTAAAGTCTACATAAATGCATGCTATTATTATTATTAATTATTACTACTATCACTGTTACTAAGTACTTAGAGTTGTTAAAAATTACATAACTTTCTGGAGTTCTTTTTGGTAGGGAAATATATTTTTGTGTTGTTTATTAATTGCATCTCTAGTTGATATTGTTGTCACCTGCTCCCATTCTAGACAGGCCCTCCTGTTGCTCTTATTATTATCTTCTGCCTTAATCATCCTCAAGCCTTACTGGAAGGCAAGGAGAAAGAGGGCATGTCTAGCTCTTTGAAAGTGATATGTCAGTCAGAATGAGAAATGGGGAAGAATGATTGATAGGCTAACAGGAAGAAAAGCCTATGTTGAGGAATCAATGAAACTCAGGGTGAGAACTAATTAGAAGCTAGAGTTGTAAAATGGGGCTAAGGTGAAGAAAGCACTGAGTAAGATATAGGAAAAGGCCTTTTAAATAAAATCAACAGGATTAAAGCCAAGGCTTTAGTTGAGAATCTTCCTCATGCTATAAATTCCAATCTTTATTGAGTAAGGGAACTGAACCACTGAGGGAAATATTTGTTGAATACTGCCATGGGAAAACAGCAAGGGGATATAGATTTTCTTACTCAGTCTTAAAAGATGTAAGGGTTAGTGCTATTTCCTGGAAAACAGAATAAAGAAATATATCAATGACATATTTTGGAGGTAACATGGCCAAAGGACAGAGCAGAAATCTGGGAAGTCATAAACCTGAAACCATTCTTAGTTCAGATATAAAGCTATCATCAGATACTTTGGTCTAAGTACAAGATCACTTAGTTCTATTACTTGTAAAAATGAGGAACAGTTCTGCTCACCTGCAGGTCAAAGCAGGTGTTGGGAGAACAATGCCTCCATCAATGGATAGTAAGTACTTAGACAATATAAAACAATATATACAGATTCATCTTTGTATGTGGAGCTAGTATAGGGGTAGTAAGAAGAAAGGCTGTTGAATCTCAAGTCAGAAGATTTAGGGTTGCTATTTGACTTGGGACAAACCACTTACCCTCTAACCCTCCATTTTCTCATCCTTAAAATGGAGTGAGAGTAAGTAAAACTCTTTGTAAAAGTGCAAAACACTCTGTGCAGATGGGAGCTTTCTACAGAGTAATACTATTCTGTCCTGCTTTCCAAAGCAGCATGTTGGGTGAGCAAACATTTAAAAAGGCATTCCTCAAATTAAACATTCAGTGCTTGGTTTTGAGTTTCATAATATTGAAAAGGGAGATTTTGTTTTATCAACAACTTTGAAGCTGGCACCCCAATTTGGGATCCCCTCTCTATCATATGCTTCAACACCTGCCATAGCCCAGAAGTCAGGGATACTAAGGGTGCAGGATATGTTTAAGCCTCTTACAGGTGTTGGAGCAGCTCTGATAAACATGCCATTTTCCAAGGTATGCTAAGCCCTTGGCAGATATGTTATTAAGCTTTGCATCATTCTCCAAAGGTGGTTAAGGGGCAATTATAACAATTACCCTTCTTTTGTAGATGGAGTAGAAAAATATAAAATAAAATGATTTTCTTTTTAAGTGTAAACAAATTATTCTTTTCCCCAGAGTCTTTGGCAGGTATTTACCTGCCAAAATAATTGCCCTTATTTAAGGGCAATGAAATTCCTGGTATCTCAAACCTATTATTCTATTGACTGGTGCTAATTCATTTTGTTCATATTGAATGTTCATCTTTTTTGTTGTTGAATAGCAGTAAATCAAATGGGTTTCAAAGAAATTCAGTTGCAAAGGTTGTTCAGCGAATGACATAATCAGGTTAAGGAATTTTCTAGGAGGACAACAAAGGAGTTTTGAAGGTGAGACACCTAATGCAGTTTTCTAGTTTTCTATTATCTTTTCCTCTTATGGTGGTCTAACTGATGCTTAGAACAATAGGAATTTAATAAGAAAGAAACATATAATAACTTCTTTTGTGGAAATGGCATCAAGTCTTATACTTTATGGCTTGCAATTCAACTAATTCAATTCAATAAACACTTATTGAGAACTTCCTATCAAATCAGCAAGCATTTATTAAAGACTTACTATGTTCCGGGCACTATGCTAAATGCCAGATATGGGACAGCATAGAATTATGCTCTGAAATTATAGAGATTCTCCTCTATTAAAGAAATATTGACATGCAAGTAAATATAACAGAAATTTGGATATGGTAAGAGCATAAGAGGAGTATAGATTCAATGATTCAGAGTCAGAGGAGGGAGAAATGACATGGAAGGGATCTGAAAATTCTTGAAGCTATTTGAGTTGGACCTTGAGGCAGAAGAAATAGTACTACATTGCATAAGGTTTGCAAAGTGTTTACTTCCATCTGCTCTTTGACTTAAATAGTGCAAGCATTATTATCTATATTTTTATGGATGAGGAAACTGAAACTTAGAGAATTTAAGTAACTCACCTGTGGTTGCACAGCTCCCTTATCTGAATCTAAGTATGTGCTTAGTCCATTAAGATTTGAAAAAGTAAAGAGGGAGAACAGGATATTTCAGATGTAAGACAGTGTAGTGTGAGCCAATGTTGAGACTAATTCAGAGGACAGAGTCTATTGTTCATTGCAGAATATATGAAAGGGATATGTGTGAGGAGAAGATTTCAAAGACAATTTAGAGTAAGATAATGGAGGTCCTTGAATGCCATGTTAACAACTTTGGATTTTTTCTTTTTTTTAAATAATAACTTTTTATTTTAAAAATATGTGCAAAATTAGTTTTCAACATTCATCCTTGCAAAATCTTGTGTTTCAACTTTTTCTCCCTCCCTTCCCAACAAGTAATCCAATATATGTTAAATATGTACAATTTTTCTATACAAATTTCTACTTTTATCATGCTGCACAAGAAAAAGCAGATAAAAAGGAAAAAAATGAAAAAGAAAACAAAAAACAAGCAAACACCAAAAATAGTGAAAATGCTATGTTGTGAATTGAATCGAATCATTGAATCCTGACAGTCCTCTTTCTGTATGCAGATGGATTTCTCCATTACAAATCTACTGGAATTGAACTGAATCACCTCATTGCTGAAAAGAGCCTTATCCATCAGAATTGATCATCACATAATCTTGTTGTTGCTATGTACAATGTTCTACTCACTTCACTTAACATCAGTTCATGCAAGTCTCCTGGCCTTTCTTAAATTATCCTGCTGATCATTTCTTATAGAACAATAATATTTCATGACATTCATATATCATAACTTGTTCAGCCATCCTCCAATTGATGGGTATCCATTCAGTTTCCAGTTTGCCCCTCCAAAAAGTGCTGCCACAAACATTTTTGCACCTGTGGGTCCTTTTCCCTTTTTTATGTCTCTTTGGGATATAGGCCTAGTAGAGATATTGCTGGATTAAAGGATATGCACATTTTGATAGCCCTTTGGGCATAGTTCCAAATTGCTTGACTTTGGATTTTTTCAACAGGAAATAGAGAAAATCTTTTCTACTTTAGGGATCAGGTAGCTGGAGTTTAAAGAGAGTGAATAAAGTGGAGTGGAAAGGGAAGGGATAATATGAGTGTGTGAGGATTAAAAAAAAAAAAAAAAAAGAGTTCCCATACATAGAATAAGTATGTAAATGAATCCAAGACAGTGGGAATACCTAGATTCTTCTACATAAAAAAGCTAGAGGAATGGGCCTCATAAAGTGTTATTTGCCCTGAGCCTCCTGAGGAATGACCTGCAAACAGATAACAAGCCAGATAGTTTCACAGCATCAGCATTTCTGTGGTTATAAAATAGGTGTTTGTGGGAGCTACTCAAATTCTTCTCGGCCTCTGTAGTACTATATATAGGCGGCTGCTTCAGGAAATTAAATTATACCTTGATAACCTGAAGGAGTGAATGCCCAACCCCAGGGAGATAGTTTTTCATTTTTGGGAAAATCTGGCCGTGGAAGCCTCTTTTAATATATAATTGGTGATCAATGTGAGTTTTTTAAACAAAGTGAAAAAAAATCAAAATACTCTACTAAAGATCTGACAAGAAAGAGATAATCTGTAATTTTTATGTTATCTATATATTTTTGTGGTATATCTGTATCTATATCTATATACACATACTCACATACCACATCTCAGTTGTGCTGCCCATGTGGGCAAAATCTCCTTAGAATTCAGGTTCCTCATATGCAAAATGAAGGTGTTGGACTAGTCGGCTTTTAAGAGTCCTTCCATCTCTGCCTTCATGATCTGTGAACCTGTGATCTCTCTACTATTTCAGTGGATTTAAAATTCAGTGTGTGTAGAACCACTGTAACCACTTCCTATTGTTTGGACCTCTGTCTGCTTCTATCAGTAATATTATCCGTGCTTGCAATCTCAGGGTTACCTCCCTCTCCCTTGTCCTGTGTATCTAAAGCCTAGTCTATAGGAAATGCTTCCCAACCCCTCTTTATTACAATCCTTTTTCCCCTTTCTTAATTAAATCCTATTTATCTGTATCTAGTTTGTTTGTATATCTTTATTTACTTCTTGTCTTGTTTGTTAGATTGTGAGGTCCTTGAACAGTGCCTTAAAACAGTGCCTAGCACTTAATAGGTCCTTAATAAATATTTATTGAATGTTCTTTTAATAAAGAACTTTGGAATGGGAGTTAGAATATCTGAATTTGAATTCTTACTCTTTTACTTATTAGCTCTATGACCTAGATTAAAACATGTTACATCTCTGGGCTCCAGTGGTCTTATCCTCAAAGTAAAGGAGTTGGACAAGATGATCTTTAAGGTTCTTTATAGCTCTAATACTTTATAATTTTGTTTAGTTGGGTAGCACAGTAGATAGAACTTTCTCTCTACAATCAGAAAAACCTGAATTTAAATCTGTTCTCAGATAATTCTCTAGTTGTGTGAACTTGGGCAAGTTTTACTTCAATTTTCTCATCTGTAAAATGGGGATAATATTAGCACCTAATAATAATCCCTTTCAGGATTATTGTGAAGATCAAATGAGATAATAATTGTAAAGCACTTAGCACAGTGATTGGTACAGAATGTTAGTGATGATTTTGATGATGATTTGATCCTTACATTTTTCTTCTTTTTATAATTTGTCAAGAATTTCTCTGGTACACAGTTTTATTATGTCTGGCCCAGAATATTGCAAATGATTTTTGATGTCTTCTTACCTTCCATATTTTGATCTTCCAATGCTTTTTATGTACCACCAAAGGTTGGTCTTTATGCATGCCACTCCATTGTTAAAACATTTTCTTTTTTTAAAAAAATTCAATTTCATTTTAATTTCAACTCCATGGTCTCTTCTTTATTTAATTTTCTTTCCCACTCATTGAGAAGGCAAGAAATATAAAATTCACTAGAAATAAAAAGTCATACAAAACAAATTTCCATATTAGTAATGTTACCTTTCCTATCTCCCAGAAATGAAAAAAAGAAAAAGAAAAAATGCTTCAATCTATCTGTACTCTGAGTCTGTCAGTTATCTACCTCGAGGGGATAGAATGTTTCATCATGACTGTTTTGGAATTGTGCTTGAACATTGTGACAATCAGAGTTACAAAGTTTTTCATAGTTGATGTTTACAATATTTCTAATATTGTGTAAATTGCTCTCTTTGTTCTTTTCATTTCACTTTGCATCAATTCATGTAAGTCTTTTGAGGTTTTTTTTGAAGGTATCCTCTTCATTATTTCTTACAACATAATAGTTTTCCATTTATTCATATTCCATGACCTGTTTAGCTATTACTAAATCGATGAATGTCTCCTTAGTTTCAATTCTTTGCCAACACAAAAGAGTTGCTAATTTTTTTTTGTCCTATGAATCCATTACCTTTTCTTTTAATCATGTTTCAATATAGTATTTCTGGGTCAGAAGGCATATATGCAGTTTAATAGCTTTGGGAATATAGTTGCTTTCTATAATGGCTGGACTAATACACAACTCTGCCAATAGTATATTATTATACCTATTTTTCTTCATCTCTAGTATTTATCATTTTCTTTTTCTGACAGTTAATCCGATTGTTGTGAGGTAGTTCCTCAGAGTTTTAATTTGAATTTCTCTAATTAGTGATTTAGAGCAATTTTTCCAAGTGACTATTGATAGCTTTGACTTCTTACTCTGAAAATAGCTCATTAATATCCTTTGACCATATCCACTGGAGAATGGCTTATTCTTATACATTTGGCTCAGTTCCCTAAGTATTTGAGAAATGAAATCTTTAAAAGAGAAACAGTGCAAAGATATTTCTTCTGCTTTTTTTTTCTTATTATTTTAGCTGCATTGCTTTTTGGAAGAAATGACGTGCCAGAAATTTGGATAGGGGAAGAACTCATGGCTAAACAGAGAAATTTGCAGGAGATAAAATGATTAATTTTGATTGCATAAAATTAAAAGTTTTTGTACAAACAAAATCATTGTAGTTCATTCATTTTTAACACTTCCTATTGTCTACTGAATAAGAAACAACAATCTTAGCTGTCTCCCAGAGTCTCTGTCTCTGTCTCTATCTCTCTGTTTTTTTGGTGAGGCAGTTGAGGTTAAGTCACATTTGAACTCAAGACCTCCTGACTTCAAAGCTGGTGCTCTACCCATTGTGCCATCTAACTGTTCACACAGTCTATCTTGAAATCTATGTTTCTAGATCTCCCAGTAATCATACTCATATATTATATATTTCAATGACAAATTAACATAATTTACTTGTTGCTATTCTATGCCTTAGCCTCTGTATTTGCTTATGCTATTCTTTGTGCCTTCATTGTACTATCCTCCATCTTTCAGTCATCCTTCAAGACCCAGAAGGGCTCTTTATTACACCCACATTTCTACCTGATTGAAGGTGCTTGACTGTACAGGAATCTTTATATCTCCCCTCAATTCTTGGCATATAGTAGGAGCTTAATAAATACTTGTTGGATGAATGAATTTTGTGGATGAAGCAAATGAAATCCATTATCTTAAATGATATCTCCAGGATCATCAGGCTAATAAGTGTTGAGAAGAAAGGAGAAGAGGATAGGAGTGAACAGAATAGGTGGAATGTGTTCAAAAGACAACAATGATGTTAAAAAAAACAACCTTTTGTGTTAATGCCACAAGAGAAGGGCAAATCCCCATGGTCAAATTGAACTTGCTTCCTATTTTGTACAATTTCCATCTTTATGTATTTATGAACAGCCCTGGCCATAATATGCTGATACCCTGAGGATTGATCAAAGTAACAGGGATATTTTGTAGGGGAGGATTATTCTATGGAAGAGGTATTGGATAGAGGTATGAAATAGATTAGTTGGCACCCAAATAGAGTTCTGGCCATGGAATCAGAAGGATCTGAGTCAAAGTTTGCCTTCAGACACTTACTAGCTGTGTGATTCTGGGAATATTATTTAACTTTATTTGCCTCTGTTTCTCATCTACAAAATGAGCTGCAGAAGAAAATGGGAAAACACTAATATGTTTACCAATAAAACATCACATAGGGTCACATAGAGTTGGATATGACTGAAAACAATTGTACAGTAACAACAATGGAATAGATAGCTGCTGATACTACTGATATGTTGAATGAAGTGCTTGACTGGAGTCAAGAAACCTCTAGTTCAAATATGACCTCAGACACTTATGAGCAGTGTGACCCTGAGCAAATCATTTAACCCTGTTTACTACTTTCCTTAACTGTAAAATGGTTGGGAGATAGTTGTGAGAATCCCATTAGATAATATTTATAAAAAATGCTTAGCACACTGCCTGACACACTCTAGGTGCTATTTAAATGCTTATTTCCTTCCCTTTTCCACCTTGTTCTACTTGGATTCAAGAGACAGAATAATGAGTAGAAATGCTAAGAGGCAAATTTAATCTTGTCCTAAGGAAAAAGTTTCCCAACAATTCGAGTTATCCAAAAAATGGAATGGACTGCCTTGGAAGATAGTGTTTTCTGCTTGACTAGAGATTGTGAAACAAGGGTTGAACAGTCCCTTGATGGGTATGTTGGAGAAGAGATTCTTGTTCAGGAACAAGTTGGATTAAATGACCTCTTGGTTCTCTTCCAACTCCAATATTCTGTGATTCACTTTTTTTTTTTTTTTTTGTCTTCTAAGGAAGCTCTATTTTTTTTCTACCTTGCTGTCTCACCTAAGAGCATTTATTCTCAGTCCATTTAACCTAAGTATAGGATAACAAACTTATTAGTTTGGAAGAGATACCAAACTGATCCTAAAATAGATGCTTTACTGCCTAGTGGAAAAAATTAATAGCACATAATATCACCATGGATTTACATAATGTTTATCCCAAGGAGATTAAAGAATACTACCAAGTGTTAGCTTATTTACCCTCATGTCCCCATAGTAACCTTCAAAATAAATAGGAGGGAGGGAAGATTTCCACTAAGTAGAATTTGATTATAAGAGACACCGGAGTATAGAATCCAAGTATACCTTCACCTCAGGAAATTATAAAATATAAATTATGAATATTATGCAGAATTGACCAGGATAGGCATCATTTGAAAGATAAATAAAAAGAGCTTTTAAAAATTAACAAATTGAATGGAATCATCTTTCAGCTCTATAATTCTAATAATGACTAGAAAGATATTTAATATTTTTCATTAAAATTTAAATAGTTATTTACATGACTATAAGAAAGAGCTGTGATTTTTCTAGTAAGTCAGTCCTAATATGAAAACTCATTCTATTAAAAGAGATTGACACCTGGCTATGGCTTATTAGATAGCCCTAGGTTATAGCCTGAAGGACATAAAAGTTAAATGACTTATACAAGGTCACATAGATAGTGAATGTCAAAGGTAAAATTTGAGTTCAGGATGTCCAGATTCCAAATCCAATACTTTATCTACTTATTTAATTACTAACTACTTAACTTTGTTCATTTCTCCCACTCTTTTTTTAGACAATCAGGGTTAAGTGATTTGCTCAGGATCACACAAAGAGTAAGCATTAAATGTTTGGCTCTGGATTTGAACTCTCCTCCTGACCAAAACTAATGCTCTATCCACTGTACCATCTAGTTGCTCCTAAAATGAAAAAAAAAATAAATGAAATATTAATATTTGTTATTTTTAAAATACATGATTTATTTTTCATGTAAGTTAAATAAATGAACTAACAATATACAGCCATTCTTTCCCAATTTTAAATCAACCAATTGTTTCATGTTTAATTTTGTTTCTTCTTAACCCATATACTAGTTCCTCAGAAGACAACATCATCTTGTACTCTTACTCTTTAAGGACTTGCCACATTTCTATTATGATTGACACAATCAAAAGCTTTAGTGTGGTCAGTGAAACAGAAGCATATGCTTTTCTGGAACTCCCTTGCTTTATCCATGACCCAGCAAATGCTGATGATTTGGTCTCTAGTTCCTCTGTCTCTTTGAAATACAACCCAATATTTTGGCAATTCTCAGTTTACATATTGCTGAAACCTGAATTACAGATTCTTAAGCATAATGTTGCTGGCATATGAAATGAGCACAATTGTTCAGTGATTTGAACATTCTTTGGCATTGACCTTCTTTAAGTTTGGAAGATAAACTGAACTTTTCCAATGTAGGGCTCTCTGTTGAGTTTTCCAAATTTATTAGCTTATTAAATATAACACTTTAATAGCATCATCTTTTAGGATTTTAAGGTAGGATTGTGTCACTTTCAGTGGCCTTATTTGTTAGCAGTGCCCCTAAGATCCATTTTGCTTCCTTCTCTAAGATATCTGGCCCTAGTTCAGTAACCACACCATCATAGTTAGAAGTGATGTTAAGATCTTTCTTGTATACTTCTTTTGTACATTCTTATCTCCTCTTCTTAATTTCTTCTACTTCTGTTAAGTCCCTACTATTTTTGTCTTGCCCTTTGTTTGCTTTTTTTTTATCATCCTTCCACTTTACTCAGAACATTCCATTATAACAATTTTTTTATAAAGATAAAGGAGAAAAGGGAAAAAAAAAACCAAACTCATCAATACATTGAAAATTTCTAACAATATATATGCAGTGTTCCCCATTTTTGTGTGTTTGCCTACTTCTTCCCCATCCCCTACCTCTGAAAGAGTTTGGAGAAAGTATCTTTTCATATGTCTTCTCTGGGGGCAAGCTGCTTCTTTGAAATTTTGCAGTATACATTTTTTAGTTTTTGTTTATGTGGTTCTATTTATATTATTGTAATTATTGTTGTTTATATTCTTTTCTTATCTGCTTAATTTACTTTGTATCACTCAATTTAAGTTTTTCATACTTCTCTATATCATATATCTCATTTCTTATAGCTCAGTAATATTTGATTATATTCATATACAATAACTTATTTAGCTATTCCCTAATTGATGAGCATTTACTTTGCTTCCTGTTTTTTGCTGCCACAAATGGTGCTGCTATAAATATTTTGATGTTTATGAAATCTTTTTAAAAAAATCACTGAGCACCTTTGGATATATGCCTGCTAGTGGAATCTCTGGGTCAAAGGGTATGACTATTTCATTTTATTTGCATAATTCAAAATTGCTTTTTAGAATGGTTGTGCTAATTCATAATTTAACCAACAACACTTTAGTATGCCTTTTTTCCATGACTGCTTCAACATTAGTTAGTCTGATCTTTTGTTATTTTTGCCAGTTTTCTGGTGTGATTGTTGCCTCTTAGAGAGATATTAGAAATAGTGTGCTTTGGCACAAGAGATGTTGAGCCAGAGAGATGAGCATAATATTAAATAAATAAATATTTACATAGATATTATAAATATTTTTCTTCTTTTTCTCTCTTCAAAAAATTTCTTATCCTTTCTTTTTATTCTTATTCTTCTGTCATCATTAATCTTTAGTTGAGGCTACAATCTAAATCCATATACTTTAATCAGGGAAGGCCAGTGGTGTGATTCAGATTTCCATTGGGAGAGGGAAAGAAGAAAGACTTCAGATGTGGGATGGAGTTCCAAATCATAGTGCTAATGTAATTTAGCATCATATGGAAATTGAAGTATTATTAACATATTCTGCTGTATAATTTGCTTATCTCTAATGAGGACCATTGCTTAATAATTCAAGGCTAGTTCTTTGACAGAGTGAACAGTGACCATTTTAGATGGGTAAGAACTATCTGCTCTTGCTAATAGTGGCTAACATTTGCAGAAAGCTCTCTGGTAGTTGTTTTTTAAAGTGTTTTATATTTTTTAATCAAGTTTGAGCCTTAAACAATGCTGTGAAATATGAGTATTTTGCTGTTTTTTCTTTTCTTATTGTCAGTAATTTTATGTTGTTGTTCAGTCATTTTTCAGTCATGTCCTACTCTTTGTGACCGTGTTTGGGGTTTTCTTGGCAAAGATACTGGAGCATATATATGTTTAATCTATATCTAATTGTTTGCTATATTGAGAAGGGGAGATGAGAGAGAGAAAAAAATTTGGAACACAAGGTTTTCCAAAGATGAATGTTGAAAACAATTTTTGCATACATTTGGAAAAAATAAAATGCTATAATGAGCTATACTGGAGTGGTATGCTATTTCCTTCTCCAAGTTATTTTATAGATAAGGAAACTGAGGCAAAGAGGATTATGTGATTTACCTAAGGTCACACAGCTAATTAGTCAATGAGGTTGAATTTGAACTCAGCTTTTTCTGACTCCAGGTCTGATATTTTGTGTACTGTGGTACCAACATGCAACTGGTTTGCTCTTCTATCATACCCAATCAGCAATTGTTCTGTATTATCATCTTAAGAGAGTTGCCTGCTTTGAGGTTAAATGACTTATTTGTGTTCACAAGGTATTTGGCAGAGATGTAATATGAATCTTCCTGATTCAGAGCCAGATCTTTAACTCTGTGATGGGGAGTACTTCAGAAAATTAGTCAGTTGCAGCCTTAACAACAACAATAACAATAATAGCATTTATATAGCACTAAAGTTTTTCTAACTTTCTTCATTTCTTCATTCTAACTTTCATCTTTGGAAGAGAAAATTGAAGCAAAATAAAAGTTGTATAATTTATTCTGTTGTCTTTTATCCTATCTATCCTAAACATGTTCCTAAACCTTTTTAATACTCTTTTTGCCCCCATCATATCTGCAGAACAAAACCAAAGCAAAGCCCAAGCCCTCTTTCTCCCTTTTTGTTGAGTGTTTATTGACAGCATTTCTTCATTCTGGGGTTTAGCATTCCTGACACAAGAATTTCTTGCCATGATTTTTGTACTCATTCTGTGCTATTTGCCATCTCTGTTATTCCATTTTCTATAGATGTCTTTTCATAATCTGACTTGTTTTTATGAATTCTCTTTGTGTCTACTATCTTTTCTTTGAGTAGCTCCACTTTTTCTTTTTTATCAGTATAATTCTGCTTATGTTTTCATACATTTCATGCTTGAGTTTTTCATTTTTTAAAACTGATTTCCCCTATAAAATATTATACTATTGAACTCTAACTTTCCTTTATCTTCACTCTTTGAAATTTTCTCTTGAAAAAAAAAATAAGGTGCATATTAGACAATACCTGGTATGCTTCCCTCCTTCACCATCACAATATAAAGCCACTTGTCCCTAAAGTTCCTATTCTTTCTACTTTAGCAATCAATTCACCCAGTCTAGATTCCATGGGAGCCCAGGGAAAATTCCTCCCATCATGTGGTCTATAAAATCGAAGGTCAGAAAGTGAATAGCCAAATCCAAAGAAAAATTTTTTTATTAATGCACCAAGGAAAATGGCTTAAGGTGGTAGGAATTTCCGTTCTTAGGGCACACAATGGCTTTTTATTGCTTTTTAGGCTAGCTCAGAGTACACATACATTTAGCAGCTTTCAAGAGCTGAAAGGAAATGAGGGAAGTATAGAAATCTAAATATCACAGGAACTGATAAAGATCAGGTAGTATCTTCTAGGAGGAGAATCCATTTATTCTGTAGTTATTAATCTTTAAATTAGTGGAAGCCTCCTTCAAGATAGTCAATCTGGCTCCTCCCATTGTTGTCAGTTAAAGAGAAGAATAACATATGACCTGAGGGTTTCTATTGATATAACCCTACAACTGTTTCTTTGGTCTCAGAGGTTGTTTTTTTGTTTTGTTTTTTTAAAATCTGGCAAGAGGATATTTCTCTAAAACTCAGAGTAGTTGTGTGCACCTTCTCTCCATAGGTTACAATGAAATCCAGTCAATTTGATCTGTATCTGGTTATTAGACCCAGGTCCAGAGGAGAAAGTGAGGCAAATGACCTTGCCCAGCCCTCCCTCCCTCAAATCCAATTCACTTACATGTCATGACATCACCTCCCTGATGTCATGGTCCCCTTTGAGAATGAAAGACAAACAGCAACAAAATAGCATGAAATCTTTGGCCAAAATTTTTTTACAATTTTTTTCTAGATTACTGGTATAAAGGGGAGGAGTAAGGAGGTAGGATGCTGTATTTCTAATCCCTATGATGTGCACGGAATAATTGTAGTCTCTAGAAGTAAGGGAGATCTCCTGTTTGTAAGACCTTTATACTTTGCCAAATTAGATGAATTTGTCTGTTAGCATTAGGGAAAATTTTGGGTTCTCTCTATTAATTCCAGAAGTGTCCAGTGAGAATCACAGGTATTTTCAACAGCTTATAAAAGGCAGTGGAACAAATGAACACTATCATTTGACTCCAAATATACTTATATGACCTTTCTCAACAAAAAGTCAATAGATTATAAATAACTCTCATTAATAATATTCAATCCATTGCCCATTTATAATGATCGTGTGAAAGAATAAAGGAAGAAAATGAACATTTATTAAGTGCCTAATATGTGCCAGGCCTTATGCTAAGCACTTGACAAATATTATCTTCTAATATTGTTTCAATGGTGCAAATAACCTTGTTATAATTTCCTATAGCATTGTGTTTTAAGAATTGTGGGTTAGGATATAATTTATGCATTTGTCAAAGTCTCTTATGGTATTTTTATGGAACAAATGCAAAGATGTGGGATAGACAAATAGTTCAATTGTATGGATTTTGAACTGGTTGAATTCTGAATATTCCAAGGAATAAATGGTTTGAAGTCAACTGGGAGAAAGATATAGAATAAGCAAGGGACCTGTGCTGTCTATATTTTTCCCTAGTTACTTGGATAAAAGTATAAATGGCATATTTTTACAATTTTAAATGACACAAAACTGAGACTAGTTTCCATGTTGAATGGCAGAATCAGGGTCCAAATAGATCTCTACAGGCCAAAAGGTAGGATTGTTTCTGACAAAATGAAATGTATTGTAGTAAGAATAAAAGTATATTCTCAAACTTGACTTAAAAATCAGTTCCAGAAGTACAGTACAAAGTGGAATGGTTTATGTAAGAAGAGATCTGAGACTTTTAGTGGACTGCAAGCCCAATGTTAGCCAACAGTGTGACAGGATGAAAGTTGCTCACCCCAAAAAAAGCTAACGCCATCTTAATCTGTATTAAAATAGACCCGGTATTTAAGACTAGACCATTGAGAGTTCTGCTCAACTCTCTTTGCCAAACCATGTGAGGGGATATTGTGTATAGTTTTGGGAGCTATATTTTAGATGTGAGAAGTCCAACAGTTCAGGAAAGGGAAACCAGGAGGGTGGAGAATTTTGAGATAATGCCATATGAGTCAGTTGAAAGAAGGAGGGATGTGTGGCCTGGAGAGAAAAAAAATCTTGGAATACTGAGTTCAAGTATTTGAAGGGCTGTCACATTGAAAGGGGATTAGATTTGTTTTGCCTTGTCCCAGAGGGCAAAAATTCAGAGCATTGAGTATTTTCTGCAAAGAATTTAT
The DNA here is from genome assembly GCA_023553655.1 of Myrmecobius fasciatus. Lineage (NCBI taxonomy): Eukaryota > Metazoa > Chordata > Mammalia > Dasyuromorphia > Myrmecobiidae > Myrmecobius > Myrmecobius fasciatus. The sequence goes on along the minus strand of JAJPUD010000416.1, from coordinate 539,876 downwards.
ATTTTATGTAAGAAAAGCTCCTAACTATTCTAGCTATCGAAAATGGAAAAGACTGCTTCAACATTATGGTTCCCTCTCTCAACGGAGCTCCTCAAGCAAAGGCTGAATGACCACTTTGTTGAGTTTGTTGGATTATATGTCATCTGGAATCATTTCCAACTCTGAGATTCTGTTTTAGTAAAACCAAATAATTTTTCTTTTAGAAAAATTAAATTTTTGGTACATTGTAATGAATATCACTTACTTATAGGTCTATGTGGTGCCAGAAATTTCCTTGGCTTTTAAGTAGGGGCTTGAGGAAAAGTAGGGAAGGGAAGCAGTGTGAAATAGTAGAAAGAGTACCATGCTTGAAATCAGAAGCTATGGATTGGGATCCTGCATAATTAGCTATGTGACTCTAGGCAAGTCATTTCCTCTCCCTTGGCACTCCCCCCCACCTTCCCCCAGGCTACTCCTCCATAAAATAAAGTTTTGGGACTAGATGATATATGAGACACTTTTTAGCCCCAATCTGCTAGTGCTTTGATGTATTCCAAGAAAAGAATTAACCTTAAAGATAACCCCTTTAAGAGTAACAGGGATGCTTATCAATTGCGGGATGGATGAACAAATTAAGATATTTAAATATAATGGAGTACTAATGAGCTGTAAGAAATGATAGGTTCCAGAGAAAGCGAGTAGAATGGTATGAATTTATGTGAAGATATATGAGTAAAATCAATCAGTAGTAACATTATTAAGAGAAACAACAACAGATTATGTTTATTTTATGAATGATACAACACTATTCAAAAGATCACTGTAAAAGCAAACTCTGAATTTCTTCTTAGGATCCTTTTGCATTAGAAGTTTATTCCCTGTCCCTTGTTGGTTTGATAGTGGCACTACCACTGATGTAACAACATACCTTTTTTGAAGGGCACTGGTTTTTAACTTGACCACAGTAAGTGTAATGCTCAGGGAGAAACTGAGGCAGTATCACACATGGAAATTAGATAATGCTTTATTGATGTTAACTGAGAGTTCAGAATCCATCGCTATGGATGAGGACTGGTGGGACTCATGTCTCAAAGCACGCAATCCAGGCCAGAGACTAACAAGACAGCCATGTCAGCCAACTGAATAATACAAAGTATTATTCCACACCTCATTGCTCGGGAACAAAGAACTCATGGGAACAGCTGAGCACATCTGGTGTCCAAGGAAACCATAAATTCAGCTATGACAGGTAGGGAGTGAGGGATGCTAGAACTGGGAGAAGACAGTAAGCCTGGATCATACAGATAAGGGGGATGTCTAGGCTGGCCACCTGAAGGTTTCATAACTCCTTTGGAATGTGAGTCCAATTATTTCTGAAGTTTAGGAAGTGGGTATTGCTATTCTGGGACAGCACAATTAAGGGAGACAAACAGCAATTGAGGGAGACTGATACTGCAACTGAGGGAAACTGAGACAGGGAAACTGTGGTACAACACAAGGAGGTGTTCCCTGTTGCTGAGGTTTGTAGTTCAGGACCCCAGTCATGATAATATCAGCTGGAGACCCCAGTCACAGTCTTTTTTGGCCAGCCTACATACATCTAAAGGTAAAAAGCAGTTCCCTATTGCTGAAGCACAAGACTGAGCCTCCCAAGCCTTTGCCAATTCACAATACCACACTCATCAGCATATTGGAGTGACTGTCTGGCTATCCAGATTGGTGGTTCATGACTGATAAGGAAAGGATGCAAGGGTACCAGCACAGGACTCAAGAGCCTCCCCCAGGATGGATCAAATAAGAATCCCCCTTATTTGATTAGTAGAGGTGCAGTAGTCAGGGAACTTAATAATAGCTCTGGTCAATGACTCATGGTCTAAAGAAAGCTACCTGTGGTCATGGCTTGACCTGTTGCCCATCTAGCTGTTTCATTTGGATTCCAGCATGAAGGGAAGACTCCAAGAGAAACTGCAGGATGCTTTATTAGTCTTGCATTGGTAATTACCAGCATTGGCAGTCTGTGGGTAGGCAGCAATGGTACCAAAGGCAGTATCAGCAGTATCCAGAAGCACAGTATCAACAAAATCTAATTGGGATAAGGGAGAGGAAGAAGGGCAAGACCAGTCTTATATAGGAATTTAAGTGATCCCTAGTGGATACTGGAAGTCTGAACATCAGCTAAAAGCTGGAGACAATCAAGCAATACAGGGATTGTCAGTCATTGCTCCATTTGGCTGGGGGTTTCAGAGTAGTTTATATAAATTTTTTTCTGGGGTATTCCTACACTTTGGCCATCTGGATGGCAGTGGGGAATTCCTCCTCACCTCAATGCAAGAATGGGATATTAATTCCTAAACATTTGAGCCATTATAGGCCTTATCTCTAGATAAAGATGCTGAAGGGCTGCCCCATGTTTTAGTTTCATGATCATCTCAGCAATGTTGATTCTTTGCCAAGAATGGGAGCTTATCAGGGTGTATTGTCAAGTGAAGCCAGAGCATCATTGTTTTAGCAAAATAGCTAATAAATTTCCACAGCAAATTAAAAGTACTTTTGGGGAAGTTTTGTAATTAATAATAATTATTAGTATTGGTAGTAATATTATTATTTGCAACTAAAACTAGATTTAGAGTGGGATCATGTGAAGAACATCTGACAAAATTTCAGAAGATTTAAGTTCTGTTTGAGACCCAGAGGGAAAAAGTATTAGGATCAGTGGGTAAAGTTGCGAGGAGTAATACCTAGAATTGATGAAAAGAAAAGCTTTCTCAAAATTGGAGCTATTCAAAATTGTAATAGGTTACCTCAGGACATCGTGTAAGTTTCTCTTTGCTGGCATTTTCAAGCTAAGGCTATGTGACTTCTTGTCCTATATTTTGCAACAAAAATTCTTGATTGGGAATAGGTTGAATTGGATAATCACAGGGAAATCTTCTCACTGTAAAAAAATATACTGTCTTTAATTTTGTCAGGTTCTAATTCTAGCTGTTACATCAGACATTTCACTTAAGGAAAGTATCTTCATCATTATGTTGGTTTCCTCTCCCAAAATTTGCTTTGTAATAACTTATGTTTTTAGAGAACTTTATGATTTACAAAATTCTTTCCTCATAGATATTTGTTGGATGATTAAGTCACAACAATCCTTTGGGGGAATGTAGCACATAAAAAAGATTATTGTCCTAATAGGTGAGGGCACTAAGACACACAGAGGTGTAATTACTGGCCTAGTGGTATATAACTGGTAAGTTGGTAGAACTAAGTCTTATATATTGTAGAGATTTGTGGACATGGAGTCCATGGATACACACACATACATGCACACACATGTATGCACACACATACATATAGGATATAAAGGAAATAAATTATATTGAAATATTATATACATGGGGCTGCTAATTGATGCAGTGGATAGAGCACTAGCCCTTGAGTCAGGAGGACCTGAGTTCAAATTTGTCTTCCAAGCTTAACACTTCCAAGCTCTGTGACCCTGGGTGAGTCACTTAACCCCAATTGCTTCAGAAAAAAAAGAAAGAAAGAAAGAAAAAGAAAAGAAAAGAAAAGAAAGAAAAAGACAGAAAAGAAATATTATATACATAATATTTCAATATAATCGATATCCTTTGTATTTTATTTTTATATACTTATAAGGACTATTTTGAGAAAGGATCCATATTCTTCATCAAATTGCTAAAGAAATCTTTGATGCTATCAAGATTTACAACTCTGTTGTACAGTTAGTATGTAGCAATCCTAACGATCTCTCCCAAATCTCCAAAATTCCCTAGTTATCATGCTTCGCTGACCATCTTTTCTTTTCTAATCGATGCCCTGGAAAAACTTCTGACCTAGGGCCCCACTGTTTTGATTTTTAGTTTTTTCTCCTGGACCACTTTTTCAGAAGATTTTCAGGCACAGTGCCTTACTTTCTTTTTTTACAATTTTTTTTTTTTTTTTTTTTACAATTTATCAAGTTACATGGTACTTTGCTGCTGTCTGTCTATCTTTAATTTCTGTACTTTATCATCTCTATCACTATACCACTTCTAGAACCATGAGCTTGATCGATTCAACTCTGCCATAGTTGCTAGGTGGGTCAGGTCAACTTGTTCCTTTATGGATCCATTCACCAGTTTTATAATTTTCAAATTTCTCCTTCTTTTATGGTGTATCTTTCTTCATTTATTAAATAAGATTCTTGAGCTCAGATACTGTTTTTGCATTTGCATTTGTATTCCCATTACTTAATGTACTGTCTGACACTTAAATGCTTAATAAATACCTTTGCACCCTTCTTTTATTTATTCATAGGCAGGATGTGAATCTAGATTGGTGTACTCCCAGATCACAGCTTTATCCATGTACCATACTAGCTCCTATGATCAAATATAGATTCTTCTGAAATCAAGATTGATAGGCTTTCAACCACTCTGCAAAGATTCATGACTTTCTGTATTTCTTAAAATCAAATGAAAACTGTGTACAAAAACATTTCTAAAAAGAATCAGACAGATCAATTACTCATATGAATTTTGCAATAATTACTATTATTTATTTGACAACATTGGCAGACATACTTTTGAATGAGTATTGTTTTGAAACACTTTTTGAACCCCCATTCTGTGATTTGCTGTATCCCACTGTCTGGCATGGAGTATTACTATTTCTTAGCTAGGTTGTGTTAAGAGATTTGTTTGGACTTCTTTGTGAATGAGTTTTACACCCTTTTGATTGTTGGCAAATATAAATTCTGAAGAAAAGCTACCCATCTGTTCTTCTGGTAGCTAAAACATCACGTCAGTCAAAATAACAGATTTCTCTGTAACGTGAATTGTGATGAGACAGCTCAACAGAGAGAACATCAGATAGAACTTCTGTAGCAGGTGTGACTGGTAATTAGAGCAACATTAGGACTGTCTTTCTTAAAGGTCAGGAAAGCATGTATAACAAGAGCAGAGAGGCCAGATTTGCAGAAAGTGGAAAAGAGAATTATTAAACAAGTAAGTATGTAGGATCTGATTTTGGAAGTGACCTTAGAGATCACCTCTTCTGATTTTAATGAAGAGGAAACCTAAAGAAGTGAATTTATTTGATCAAGTCCATCCAGGTAATAACAATAAGCTGTGCTTTGAACTTTTGAAGTTTTGACTTTAAATCAAGTGTTCTTTTTGCTCTTCCCTGCTCTCCTTCCTCTATACAGATATAGGCTGAAATTGTTTGACCTCCCAAACAATTAGATAACCAATGGGTTCCTTATTAAGTTTGTCCATATGTTGTGAGAAGTACCTATGAGGTATCTATTCATTCTTTTCCCCATTTTTTCTTTTTCTTTTTTTTTTTGGGGGGGGGGAATATATTTCTTATTTAAAATTATATTTTATTTTATTTTTATAAAGCTTTTTATTTTCAAAACATATGCATAGATAGTTTTTAACTATCTATTCATTCTTTAATGTTTTCTACTGACTTTCACAGGCAGCTGGTTGAGCCCAGTGGATAGAGTGGCAGTCCTGAAGTCAGGAACACTTACCTTTCTGAATTCAAATCCAGCCTCAGACATTTTCTAGTCATGTGACCCTGTGTAAGTCATTTAGCCCTATTTGCCTCAGTTTCCTCATCTGAAAATGAACTGGAAAATGAAATGGCAAACAATCATAGTATTTTTGCCAAGAAAAACCCAGACGGGATCATGAAGAATCTAAAACAATTGATCAACAACAGAATGCCTTCTTCATGAGAATCAGGAGTTAAGCAGTATTATTACCACCCCCATCTTAAAGATAATTATCTGAAAATCCTCTTTGTCACAATCACTCTTGGAACTATTGCTCTTCTTGCTTATATGTTGCTAGTTTATTTTGAAAAGAAACTAAAAGGCAACTGAACTCTCTTCACAGAGGCATCTTGGGCTCTGGACAGAAGACTGTTGTCTTTTTAGTTTGGCTCTTTGCAATACTTCCCTTCAGCTGGCTTTTGTTGCCAGTTCTATGTTCTTTCCATCTTTCACCCTTCCTTTCAAAAACGGCCTTGAACAAAGCAGTGACAGTCAACAAGGTATTGCCAATGCACTGTCATTTATTGGAAAATGTCAAAGGGAAAATGCTTTTATGCTTTTGTCTAAAGTAATGACTCCAAATTGCAGATTCCATTATCAAGGTGCCTCTTGCTCAGACTCTTGCTTTCTACTCTCCAAATTGCCAAGCATTTTCTGATGTCTGTACTGACTTGATTACCCAGGAGTCTAGTACTAGAATTATATCTGCTCCTTCCTGGACCATCTCTCCTCCTTCAGACTCTTTGAATACATGTCCTTTAGGGGAAAGTGCCAGCTGGTCCTGTGACTCTGAGTTTTGTAAACTTCTCAGTTCTTTCCTACTGTTTTCAAGAAGTCCAAGTGCCTAAAGGGGAAAACGAAGACTAGTAAAGATTAAAGAAGACTCAGAGTCTTCTCTGTCAGAGTCCCACACTTATCTTCTAGGGAGAGGGTAAGTTGGTAAGCTTTTATATTTATAGACAGTGTTGAGTCACCTCCAGGCTTTTTGGCTTCATCCATGTCAATCATCAATAGATTTTAAGACTTTCAGAAGCAATTGGTGATTCAATGGATAGAATATTGGGCTTGAAATCAGGAAGACCTGAATTCAAATATGGCTGCAAACAGCTTACTAGCTGTGTGATGGGCAAGTCACTTAACCTCTGTTTGCCTTCCTTTCTTCAATTGTATTATGGGGATCAAAGCAACACTTAAACAACAGTGTTGTTATTTAAATCAAATGAGATTATATTTGTAAAGCACTTATCTCAGTGCCTGGCACAAAGTAAGCTGTTGTTGTTATTATCTCTCTTTTCACCAGTTGTAACATTTTTTGATATGACTTCCTTGTCTATGGTGCCTTTTAGCAAAAAGTACTTTCCTTAATCATTCCTATTAATTAATTAAATTTGTTTCATTTGTTGAATCAAGGGGCATACACTTTAATTTAATGAATATTTTTGCTTGTCTGAGATCATGATTGCTAGCCCTGCCTTTTTTTATTTTAGTTTAATATAATAGCCTCTGTTCCAGCCCCTTATTTTAATTCTCTGTCAATTTCAAATGTGTCTTTTGTAAACAACTTATTTGTTGGATTCTGGTTTCTAATCCATTCTGCCATCCCCTTCCATAAGCTCATCCCATTCCTTCAGTTGTGATTACTGTTTATTTCCATCTATCTTCTTTTCTTTTGTTTGTATTTTTCTCTCTCTTTTCATACTGTCCCTCCTTAAAAGTCTATTTAATTAATGACCAAAAAATTATTTTATAGAGCTGAAAAATATAGTAACAAAATTTATCTGGAAGAACACGAGATCAAGAACATAAAGGGAATTAATGAAAAAAAAAATGTGAAGGAAGGTGATCTTGCCATACCAGAAATTAAATTGTATTATGAAATGATAATCATCAACACACACCCGTTATTACCTAAGAGATAGATGCTGGCTCAGTGGAATGGATTGTATATAAGTTATCATGATAGTAATATAGTTTTTGGTAAATGCAAAGATCCCAGCTTTAGGGACAAGAACTCAATATTTGACAAAAATTTTTAGGAAAACTAGAAAGCAGTTTGGCAGAAACTAGGTTTAGACCAATTTCTAATATTGCATACTAAAATAAGGTCAAAATAGGTATATAATTTAGACATAAAGGGTGATAGAAGCAAATTAAAGGAGCATAGAATTGTTTGTCAGATATATGGATAAAAGAAGAATTTATAATCAAACAAGAGATGGGGAACATTACAGTAACTAAAATAGATAATTTTGATTACATTAAGTTTAAAAATTTTCAGAAATAAAATTAATGCAGCCAAGATTAGAAGGAAAGCAGAAGACTAAGGGATATTTTTATACTATGTATCTCTGATAAAGGCCTCATTTCTCAGATATATAGAGAATTGAATCAAATTTATAAGAACTTGTTAAGTCCCTGCTTTGAAAAAATGCAGTAGGTAAATAAAAAATGACTTTGCTAATAGAACAAAGATACCATGCAGTTCTCTTCTAAGTGAGAGGCTATGTAGTGCTATAATCAAGGAACACAGGTAGAAGCTTTTCTAGGTTCTACAACTCTGATTTAACTGCTAATTTAGCTGGAAAATTGCTTTTCTTTCTCATAAACCTTTTACTACTTCCCATTAATCTGGAGGCCCATTATTTTTTAAACTTTAGACTTGCCCCTGAATGTCACACATAGCTCTCCTTGATAGGTTTAACACACTTTCAATGGTCATTATGGGGTTGAGGAAGTTGTGGGATGATCATAGGATCATAAGTTAGAGAAGGGACCTCTGAGATCATCTGGTCAAAATGGCATGTTTTTTCATTGTAGGAAATTTGAGTTACAAAAAGTAAAACTAATTTGTCTAAGGTCATATGGGTTGTAAGCGACCGAGTCAGGATTCAAACCTAGAAGTTTCTGACTATATATGTAGGGGGTGATTCTTTCTGTCTTCTCTTGATGTGTAATTTTGGGCTCTTTAAAAAAAAAAAAAATTCAAGGCATAGCTTCCAAAATGGCAATGTGCAGGGTCAAAAAAGAGCCTATGAAACCACTAGATGACATTTCAAAATTTAAAATGATTTCTCCCTTCCTTCCTTCCTTCCTTCCTTCCTTCCTTCCTTCCTTCTTTCCTTCCTTCCTTCCTTCCTTCCTTCCTTCCTTCCTTCCTTCCTTCCTTTAATCCTTCTGACTCCATAAAACTTATTGACCATTAGAGATGAGGGAAAAGGAAAAATTAAAGTTACCTCTAAAATTGATAACATGGGAGGCTGAATTAGTATTCATGACTTGGGTAATAATGTGAATTTAGAGGGAGGAGCAGATTGTCATCAAGTCAAATTTCAAATCAACAAGTATTCAACAATAATAAAAATAATAGTATTTTATAGTAAAATTTGCAAAATACTTTATAATATTTTCACATTTCACCCTTATGACAGTCCTAGGAGATAGGTATTATTATTATCCCCATTTTACAGATAAAGAAACTAAGGCAAATAGATGTGACTTATCCAGTGTTACACAGTTAATAAGCATCTGAGAATGAATTTAAATTGAAGTCTTCCTTACTTCAGATCTGGTATTCAATCCATTGTATCACCTAGTTGTTCTTAATATGTGGCAGGCACTGTGCTTAGGTCTAGGAGGGAAGAAAAAGGAACTCAATTTTGGACTTGTTGAATTTGAAATGCAATTCCCTTTATATCCAAGCATAGAAGTGCCTTGTTGGAGATGTAAAATTCTTATGCTTGGTCAGGATTGAAAACACAGATATGGGAATCATCTGCATAGAGGTTGTAGTTGAGGTCATAAGTGTGGATGGATCTTAGATGTCAAGAAAGAAGAACAAGAAGGGCCAAGGACAGAACCTGCTGGAGTACTCATGTTAAGAAGATAGAAAGACAGAAAGAGCCAAGATGGCGAACTGCAGATAGCGTTCTCTGTGAGCTCCTGAGACCTTCCCTCAGACCCAGACAAATTGAGCCTCCGAACTGGTTTGGAGTGAGGGCTCCACCAAATACTTGGACTACAGTGCACCTCTATCAACAATCTACTTTGAAAAAACTCCGGAGGTTAGTCTCAGGGGAATCGGCCACTGGCCGGGATCAGACACCAGCCCGCTGGGGCGGAAGTCGGGCTGCGATAGAGGCGGATTTTAGGTACCCAGGAAGCCCCTGGGAGATGCCTGGGCCACTTTGCTCTGCTTGCAGGCAGGTGCCTTGGCAGATCTGCCTTTGGTAAAGGGTGGATTGAGAGCAGCTGAAAACGTGGTCCTAGTGTGGACCTAGCCCCCCAGCCTCAGACCGGAAGTCAACTTGGCAAACTGCCCCAGGGAAAATTGAAACTGAGGCAGTATTCCCTGCTGGTGACTGATATCTCAGTTCAAAACCATGAGTAAGAAGCAGAAGAGAGCTCTCACCATAGACAGCTTTTACGGAGAAAAAGTAGAGCAGTCCCCAGATCCTGAGATTCTGAAAACAATCCCAGATGAAGCCACAAAGGTGGACTTAAGGTGGTCCCCTTTTCAGAAGGCTTACCTGGAAGATTGCATAAAGAATCTCAAAAGAGAGCTAGAAGAAGAATGGGGAAATAAATTGAGATCAGGGCAACAGAGATATCAAAAACTGGAAAACAGGACTGGTGAATTGGAAAAAGAAAACAATTCACTGAAAAATAAAATTGGTGAATTGGAAAAAATCACCAATTCACTGGAAAATAAAAATGGTGAATTGGAAAAAATCATCAATTCAATGGAAAATAAAAATGGTGAATTGGAAAAAATCATCAATTCAATGGAAAATAAAAATGGTGAATTGGAAAAAGACAACAATTCACTGAAAAACAAAATTGGTGAATTGGAAAAAGACAACAATTCACTGAAAAATAAAATTGGCAAAATGGAAAAAGAATGCATGGAATCAAGAAATTCAATTGGCCAGCTACAAAAGGAGCTAAAAAAGATAACTGAAGGAAATAATACTTTAAAAATTAAAATTGAACAAATAGAAGTAAATGACTCAATAAGACTTCAATAATCAGTCAAACAAAAACAAAAAAAATGAAAAAATAGAAGAAAATATGAAATATCTCCTAGGAAAAACAACTGACTTGGAAAACAGATCCAGGAGAGACAATCTAAGGATTATCAGACTCTCTGAAAGCCACGATGAAAAAAAGAACCTTGATGCTCTCTTCCAGGAAATCATGAAAGAGAATTGCCCTGGTGTTTTAGAATCAGAAGGCAAAATTGGCATTGAAAGAATTCACCAATCACCTCCCGACAGAGACCCCAAAATTAAAACCCCAAGGAATATCGTGGCCAAATTTCAGGACTATCGCACCAAGGAAAGGATATTGCAAGCAGCTAGAAAGAAACAGTTCAAATACCGAGGAATTGCAATTAGAATGACACAAGTTCTGTCAGCTTCCACATTAAAGGATCGAAGGGCCTGGAATCAGATATTCGAAAAGGCAAAAGAACTTGGATTACAGCCAAGAATAAGTTAACTAGCTAGAATGAGCATCATCTTTCAGGTAAGAAGATGGTCATTCAATGATACAGGGGAATTTCACCTATTTCTAATGAAAAGACCAGATCTGAACAAAAAATATGACTTCCAAATACAGAACTCAAGAGAAGCATAAAAAGGTAAAAAGGAAAGAACTCTTGAGGACTATATTTCTACTATAGGTATCCTTAAAGAATGGGGGTATAATTCAATTTGTCTTTGATAATAATGGAAAGGAAATTAGAGATGGAAGGGATACCATACTGAAAAAAGAGGGGGAGGGGAGGAGGCAAAATAAAGTAAAAATAAAGGAGGTAAAATGAGGCAAAAAAGAGACATAGAAGATCTAATATAATTGAGGGAAAGAAGGGAGGGCGATGAGTATTGTGTAAACCTACTATCATTAGATTGGACTCTAAGAGAGTATATCATACACATTTGGCTTCAAAGAAAGGCCTGACCCTCCTTGTGGGAAGGTGGGAGGGAAAGGAGGAAAGAAAAGGGATAAACTAATAGAAGGATTAGAGAAAAGGTATAAAGGGGAGGGAGGAATTCTAAAGGGGGGAGGACTATTGGTGGGAGGTGGTCATCAAAAATAAAGTACTGGGGAGGGGGAAATGGAGAGAGGGTAAAGGGAAGAGAAAATCATAACTCTGGGTAAATAAGATGGCAGGGAATACAGATATAGTTATTTTAACTCTGAATGTGAATGGGATGAACTCTCCCATAAAACAGAAGCGGGTAGCAGACTGGATTAAAAGCCAGAATCCTAAAATATGTTGTTTACAAGAAACACATCTAAAACATAGAAATACATACAGAGTGAAGGTAAAGGGCTAGAGCAGAATCTTCTATGCTTCAGGTGAACAAAGAAAGGCAGGGGTAGCAATCCTTATCTCGGATCAAGTAAAAACAAAAATAGATCTAATTAAAAGAGATAAGGAAGGAAAACTATATTTTACTAAAGGGTACCATAGACAATGAAGCGGTATCAATACTAAACATATATGCACCAAGTGGTATAGCATCCAAATTCCTAGAGGAGAAACTAACAGAGATGCAAGGAGAAATAGACAGTAATACTATACTAGTGGGGGATCTCAACTTTGCTCTCTCAGAATTAGATAAATCAAATCACAAAATCAATAAGAAAGAAGTTAGGGAGGTAAACAAAAGGCTAGAAAAGTTAGGTATGATAGATCTCTGGAGGAAATTGAATGGTGATAGAAGGGAGTATACTTTTTTTCTCAGGGGTTCATGGAACTTATACAAAAATTGATCATGTGTTAGGGCATAAAAACCTCAAAATCAAATGCAGAAAAGCAGAAATAGTAAATGCATCCTTCTCAGATCATGATGCAATAAAACTCACATGTAATATAAGGCCAGGAGAAAATAGACCACAAGTTAATTGGAAATTAAATAATCTAATCCTGAAGAATGAATGTGTGAAAGAGCAAATTATAGACACAATCAAAAATTTCATCCAGGAGAATGACAACAATGAGACAACATACCAAAATTTGTGGGACACGGCTAAAGCGGGTATAAGGGGTAATTTTATATCTCTAGATGCTTGCTTGCTTAAAACAGAGAAAGAGAAGATCAATGAACTGGGCTTACCATTAAAACAGCTAGAAAAAGACCAAATTAAAAACCCTCAATTAAATACCAAATTGGAAATTCTGAAAATTAAAGGGGAGATCAATAAAATTGAAAATAAGAAAACTATTGAATTAATAAATAAAACTAAGAGTTGGTTTTAGAAAAAAACCAACAAAATAGATAAGCCTTTAGTTAATTTGATTAGAAAAAGGAAAGAGGAAAATCAACTTGTTAGTCTCAAAAATGATAAGGGAGAACTTTCCTCCAAAGAAGAGGAAATTAGAGTAATAATTAGGAGTTTCTTTGCCCAACTTTATACCAATAAATTTGATAATGTAAATGAAATGGAGGAATATCTACAAAAGTATAGATTGCCTAGGTTAACAGAAGAGGAAATAAATAATTTAAATAGCCCCATTTTGGAAAAAGAAATAGAACAAGCTATTAATCAACTCCCTAAGAAAAAATCTCCAGGGCCAGATGGATTTACATGTGAATTTTACCAAACATTCAAAGAACAATTAATCCCAATACTATATAAACTATTTGAAAAAATAGGGAAAGAAGGTGTACTACCAAATTCTTTCTATGACACAGATATGGTGCTGATAGCTAAACCAGGTAGGGAGAAAACTGAGAAAGAAAACTATAGACCCATTTCCCTAATGAATATTGATGCAAAAATTCTAAATTAGATTTTAGCAACAAGATTACAGAAAGTTATCCCCAGGATAGTACACTATGACCAAGTAGGATTTATACCAGGAATTCAGGGCTGATTCAATATTAGGAAAACTATTAGCATAATCAATTATATTAATAACCAAATTAACAAAAACCATATGATTATCTCAATAGATGCAGAAAAAGCCTTTGATAAAATCCAACACCCATTCCTATTAAAAACACTGAAGAGTATAGGAATAAATGGGCTTTTCCTTAAAATGATTAGTAGTATCTACTTAAAACCTTCAGCAAGCATCATATGTAATGGAGTCAAACTAGAACCATTCCCAATAAGATCAGGAGTGAAACAAGGCTGCCCATTGTCACCATTATTATTTAATATTGTCTTAGAAATGTTAGCTTTGGCAGTAAGAGAAGAAAAAGAGATTAAAGGAATTAGAGTAGGTAATGAGGAAACCAATTGTGCAGATGACATGATGATATACGTAGAGAACCCTAAAGACTCAACTGAAAAACTACTAGAAACAATTTACAACTTTAGCAAAGGATACAAAATAAATCCACATAAATCATCAGCATTTTTGTATATTACCAATAAAGTTCAGCAACCAGAGATACAAAAAGAAATTCCATTCAAAATAACTGTTGATAGTATAAAATATTTGGGAATTTATCTGCCGAGGGAAAGTCAGGAACTATATGAACTAAACTACAAAACACTTTCCACACAAATAAAATCAGACCTAGTCAATTGGAAAAACTTAGAATGTTCATGGGTAGGCCGAGCAAATATAATGAAAATGACAATGCTACCCAAATTAATTTACTTATTTAGTGCCATACCAATCAAACTCCCAAGAAATTATCTTCAGATCTAGAAAAAATAGTAGCAAAATTCATTTGGAAGAACAAAAGGTCAAGAGTTTCAAGAGAATTAATGAAAAAAAAAAAAGGCTGATGATGGTGGACTTGCTGTACCAGATCTAAAACTATATTACAAAGCAGCGGTCATCAAAACCATTTGGTACTGGCTAAGAAATAAAGCAGTCGATCAGTGGAATAGGATAGAATCACAAGACAAACTAGGCAATAACTATAGTAATTTAGTCTTTGATAAACCCAAAGACCCCAGCATCTGGGATAAGTACTCACTATTTGACAAAAACTGCTGGGAAAATTGGAAACTAGTGTGGAAGAAATTAGGGCTTGACCCACATCTAACACCACATACCAAGATAAGATCTAATTGGGTTCATGATCTGGATATAAAGAGTGATACTATAAGTAAACTAGAGGAATGTAATATAGTTTACCTCTCAGACCTGTGGAGATGGAATAAATTTATGTCCAAAGAAGATCTGGAACTCTTAATTGAATATCAGATAGATAACTTTGACTATATTAAGTTAAAAAGTTTCTGTACAAACAAAACCAATGCAGTCAAGATTATGAGGGAAGCAATAAATTGGGAAATCATCTTTACATTTAAGGGTTCTGATAAAGGTCTCATCTCTGAAATATATAGAGAATTGTCTCATATTTATAAAAATTCAAGCCATTCTCCAATCGATAAATGGTCAAAGGATATGAACAGACAATTTTCAGAGGATGAAATTAAAACTATTTGTAGTCATATGAAAAGGTGCTCCAAATCACTATTAATCAGAGAAATGCAAATCAAGACAACCCTGAGGTATCACTACACACCTGTCAGATTGGCTAAAATGACAGGAAAAGTTAATGATGAATGTTGGAGGGGATGTAGGAAGACTGGGACACTGATGCATTGTTGGTGGAGCTGTGAACAGATACAGCCATTCTGGAGAGCAATTTGGAGCTATGCTCAAAAAGTTATCAAACTGTGCATACCCTTTGACCCAGCAGCATTTCTCTTGGGCTTATATCCCAAAGAAATCATAAAGGAAGGAAAGGGCCCCACATGTGCAAGAATGTTTGTGGCAGCCCTTTTTGTAGTGGCTAGAAACTGGAAACTGAATAGATGCCCTTCAATTGGAGAATGGCTGAATAAATTATGGTATATGAATATTATGGAATATTATTGTTCTGTAAGAAATGACCAGCAGGATGATTTCAGAGAGGCCTGGAGAGACTTGCATGAACTGATGCTGAGTGAAATGAGCAGAACCAGGAGATCATTATACACGGCAACAACAATACTATATGACGATCAATTCTGATGGACATGGTTCTCTTCAACAATGAAATGCTTCAAACCACTTCCAATTGTTCACTTAAGAAAGCCATATACACCCAGAGAGAGGGATGTGAAATGTGGACCACAACATAACATTCTCATACTCTTGATTGATGTTTGCTTACATTGTGTTTCCTTTAGCTGATGTGTCTTTTGTGTAGATACGATTTTTCTTGCACAATGATAAGTTTGGAAATATGTATACATATATTCGATTTGCCAAGTATTTTAACATAATTAACATGTAGTGGATATCCTGCCATCTAGGGGAGGGGTGGGGAGTTGGGGGGAAAAATCTGTAACAGAAAGCTATGTAAGGGTTAATGTTGAAGAATTACCCATACATATGTTTTGCAAATAAAATAAAATTTAAAAAAAAGAAAGAAATTAAAAAGCAGGAATTTAAAAAAAAAGAAGATAGAGATTATCAAAAGAATCAGAGAAAAAACAGGTAGAGAGGTGAGAAGAACTAGGAAAGTATAGTGTCTATGAGAATGAATAAAAAGAGAGTATCTAATGAGAGGAGAGGAACAACAGTATCATTATCTTTAGAGAGGTCACAACCTATTGTCAACTATACTTTCCTTTATGGTCTTAAAATATTCCCAATCTTAGCTTAGTTCCTTCAGTGGATGCTTAATAGACCTAAATATACTGTTCTTTGATCTTCTCTAATAGTATTTCTAAAGCTTCTAAAAGTTTACTAACTGTGTCTCTATAAAATTAAGGAACTTACTTGCATTAAGAACACTGATGTTTTGAGATTCTTTTCTTGCATCCTTTGCCAATTGATTTCTGAATGAACCAGTGGGGAAAAAAATAGCAGAATTCCTTAGCACATATAGGAAAGCTATGCAAGATTTGTGTTTTTTTTTTTAAAAGCTTTGAGTAAAATAAGCGATGAAATTCCTGGAAGAACAGTAATGAAATAAAAAAAAAAGTAGAAAAAAATACAGTACTTTTTGGAGAGCAAAGAAAACCTAATATTGATGTACCAAATTTAAATTTGTTCGAAAGGTTATGAAGGAGAAAAGACCATAACTCTTAGTATAGTGAATAATGACAAAAAAAATCTAAGCATTGTTGTGTTTTAATAAGAAAGCAAAGTTAACCATTTATGGGTATCCTGAGAGAAATATGAAACAGGATATATAAAAATCATGCACTGTATAAAACAATTAAATGCTAGAGATCATTTTGTATCAAACAATTCCAAGTAAATGATATATCTAAATAGTTGGGTATGATAAATATTTTATGGCAGGTGAGTTCTAGTCCTTCATGAATCTACTTCATTTCTTATGTATGTGGAATTTTGTTTAAGATAGCAGAATGACATGAGGAGAAAGGGCCTTGGCTATGGGGAATCATTTATTAAACTGCTCCAGTAGTTACTGTTTAGCATGAAATGTGACATAGGAAATCATTGGTACAATTTTACATGAGACATCAATATGAAATGAATGACAAAATAGTAATTCAAGCAATAGAGAAATAAAAATGTTAAACAATCATGTAAAGACTTAATAGGTATTTCTATCAATGGAAACTCTCAAAACATTTTGAATTAGGTCTTATAAAAGATGATTCTGATAATATCAAATGAAATAAAGCTAGAAGTAGAGAAATCTATCCCCAGAACTTCATACTGCCAGCAGAAAGATCTAAAGTTTATGAATAATGGTGGCTATTTAAGAAATAAAATACAATTAGAAATATTGGAAGTTGTGCTTCTGAAAGCCTGAAATATTGGGAGGAAATATTAATCTAAAAGTCAAAGGGAAGTTAAATGGTGCAGTGGATAGAGCACAGAGCTTGTAATTAGAAAGACTCATTTTTCTTAGTTCAAATATCACCTCAGACACTTGTTAGCTGGGTTAAGTCACTTAACCCTCTTTGCTTTAGTTTCCTCATCTGTAAAATGAGCTAGAAAAGAAAATGGCAAATTACTCCAATATTTCTGCCCCCCCAAAAAATCCCCAAATGGGGACATGTTAAGTCAGATATGTGTGAGATAGCTGAACAACAAAAAGAACAACAGCAAAAAGTCAATTATATCTCTAGCTCCCCTATAAATGTGCTGTGCAAATTTAAACAAGTTAGTTAGCCTCTAGGGGTATCATTTTTCTCATATAAAATGAAGATGAACTAGATCAGAGCTTCCTAAACTTTTTCCATTTGTGATGCCTTTTTACCCAAGAAATTTTTATGTGACCCTGAGGATATAAGTATGTCAAATAAATATGCAAATCAAACATTTTCTGATAATAAATTGTCCTTGCATGACTTCCACATTCAGTTATGAGAGACCAGAGTTTAAGAAGGTGAAGACTAGATAATCTCTAAGTGCTTTTTCAAATCTAAAATTTTGTTATTTCATGATGCTTGTTGAAATAATAAGTTTTAAAGAGATAGTGAAAAAATATAAATATGGAGTTCTTTCTGGATCACAGTTAGCAGGATAAACCTAGAGGCTGTTAGAATTTTTTTCCTTAAATCAAAATTTCATCTTCTCTGTATTTTCAATACAGAGATAAAGAGCTGCAGAAATTATTGCAAATGGCAGACAACTGGGGTAATAATCTAACTACACTCCAGATAAGAAAGATTTGAATGTACTTGCCACACTTTAGGCTTTCTTAACCAGGCTTTGCAGCTCCTGTAATTTTAAATAACATGTAAAATCTTTCGAAGTAAATTCTGAACCTTCTTTTCCCACCCCCCTACCCCCACTCCTTTTGTTTGAAGATTTTAGGCTGACAGTCTTTGAATGGATGTCTTTAGGTCTTTCAGTCAGATCTACTTATAACTTCTGGTCTATAAACTCAGATCATAGATTTATTTTTTTAATATTTCTATAAGGCTTTCTAAAGCTTTTGTATACATTATTTCTTTTGAACCTTCCAACAAGCTTTATAATACAGATAATACAAGTATTATTGGCCCTGTACTGTAGATAAAGAATCTGAAGTTTAAGACCATTGATAGTGATTTTACCAACTTAGGAAGTCTAGGTCTGGGACTAGAATGCCTAACGATTTATTCCAAGCTCTGTCAAAGCAGTCAATCAACAAGCATCTAGTTGGTACTAGATACTGGACTAGGTGTGGAGCAGTGGTTTCCAGTGTGATTTTGTTCTCTGAACCTGTTTCAATTAAAAATTACATTTTTAATTTAAAATTTAAAATTACATTTTAGGGTAAATTCATATAGTACAGGTAATATTTCTTACAACTATTTTCTCCTTAAGGCTCCTTTAAAAATTTTTAGCATGAACCTTTAGCCCATTGGATAAAAATGAAAAGATTTATGCTTGCTGGAATCTTACATTATATTGAGGAGGGAAATATATTTAAATATATACCAAATAAATGCAAAAAAAAATGTAAAGTTGGGAGGAAGAATAGGGTATGGGTTAATATAGAAGGTAATGAAAGGGTTTATGATCTCAAGGAATCTGTATTCTTTTTTCCTACTTAATTATATTTTTCTTATTTTCCAATTACATGTGAAAATCATTTTCAATATTCATTTTTGTAAGTTTTTGAGTTCCACATTTTTCTTCCTCTGTCCCTTCCCTCTCTTCTCCCCAAGATAACCAACAATCTGGTATAGGTTACAGATGTACAATCATGTTAAACATATTAAGGAATATACATTCTACTGGAGAAGCTAAATATATACGTAGTCAGAAAATTTTTTTAAAAACAAAGTAATTTATGAATAATTCAATTTCTTGTTTTTATTGCTTTAGCTAAAACTTCCTGAATGGTATAAAATAATAGTAATGACATTGAACATTCATGCATTATCTCTGACCTTATTAGATAGACTTCTCTTGGTTCTCTATTACATATGTGCTAACTTTTGATTTGAGATAGCTACTATTTCCCTAGTTGACAAGAGCTACTTATTCCTATATTTTAATATTTCTTGATTAAAACAGATATTGTCTTTTTTCTAAAGTTTTTCCCCTTCAATAAAATGGTACAATCATGTGATTTTCATTTTTATAGTCTCTTTATATTTATACTTTTCCTAACATTGAACCATCCCTATATTCCTGCTATCGATCCAACCTGGTTATATTGTATAATCTTTTTAATATGTTGTTGCTGCCTCTTTACAGATATTTTATTAAGTCTTTTTACATTGATATTTACTAAAGGTAATGGTCTATAATCTTCTTTTTCTGTTTTTTTTTTCTTTTCCTAATTTAAGAACCATATTTATTACTTAGGACCATATTTATCACATAAAAGGAGTTTGGTATAATATCTTCTTTCTTTTTAAAAAAAAAACATGATTTTTGTAATATTGGAATTAATTCTCCAATGAATGTTTGATAGAATTCACTTGTAAATCTATCTGGTTTTAGAGTTTTTGTATTAGTTGGTTTTTTATACTTTGAGAATTTCATTGTGTCTTGAACAACTTTCTATCCCTTACTTTAAAGATAAGCAAATAGAGATTAAAAGAGGTTAAGTGAATTAGGTAAAGTTGTATGGGGTCAGTCAATCAGTTAGAAAGCATTTAGTAAGCATTTGTTTTACGCCAGGTATTGTGTAAATGCTGGGGAATCAAAGGGGAAAAAAATGATCCTTCTTCTTGAGGAGCTCACATTCTAATGGAATATACATAATATAAATAAAAGGTAACAAAGCCATTATCTGAACCAATTTTTTTTGCTCCAAATTCATTAATGAAGGTATTATTAAATGCTTACCAAGTATTATGTACTGTGCTAAGCACTGAATGTAATTTTTTTTAAAGTGCCAAAATTATTGCTTTGTTGAGGAAGCATACACAGTGTATGTATATAACCAGAACCTAGAGGATACATCTGATATAAATGGGAAAAAAAAATTTGAGAAGATGGTAATAGGAGTTGGGGGACAGAAAATTTCTCTTTTAGAGGAAGTGAAGCTGAGTCTTTAAGGAAACTAGGAATTCTAAGAATTGGAGCTTACAAAGGAAAGTCTTCAAGACATGGGGAGCAGGCAATGCAGGACATCTAGATGAAGTATCTTGTTCAAGAGACAGCAGGTAGGTGAGTTTGGAAGTGATTAGGTTTGTTCCCTTTGGTTCCATAGGGCAAAGCTAGAATAATGAATGGGAATTGCAAAGAGAAAAACTGAGGTTTAATATAAAGGGAAAAAAATCTTAAAATCTTAAATCTTAAATTCTTTTTTAAAAAGTATCTTAAAGTAAAATGGGCTGCCTTTAAAGTTAATAGCTTCCTCTTCATTGAGAGTCTTCAAGCTAATCCTGGATGATCATTAGTCATGTGTTGTAAAAGGGGTCTTTTTTGGGATAGAGAGTGGGTTAGATGATCAAAATCTACTTAGGTCTGGTCTGGTCTCTTAATGCTTCATCACTCTAGGCAACTTTTTAAGACGGCAATCCATAGAGAACTTATCAGTCTATATTAGTAGAAGAAGTCTCCTCACCTGCTATTTTCTGATACAAATAAAATCACAAGGCCAGTCCTTATCTCTCTTTTATTGGTGGGACATTTTATGTTTGTAGCGTGAACCTCTTTACTCACTCTCCCTCCTTCCCACTTACCCTCCCTCTTTCCTTTCCTTTCTACTTTTCTCTCTTCCTCCCATAGCCTTTTCTTTTTCTTTGTTTCTCTCTTGAGCTCTCCTTCCCCTTTTTCTCCTACGTAGGTATTCTGTACTTCCTTTATATTTCATCTCACTCAGCACATAATTTTAGCAGCCTGCCTGACAAGGAATATTATGTTATCAGTGTAGAAGTATTGAAAAATGTTGCCCATAGTGACTAGGGGAGTAAAAATGTCCTGACCTTTAACAGAGATATACCATGAGCCAATGCAGGTTTTAAAAATCATTCCAGTTGTGTTTTATTTCTCTATGTTACCTTGTACAATCTGCATCTGGAATGATAATTCATGCTAATGGCTTTCATCTCCCATGGGGTAACCAAAATCGATTCTGATATGGCAGAAGAAAGGGTATAGCAAATAAACTCAATGAGCTGTCAAAGAATATTTCTACATTAAACAAATCTCTGAAGCTCACTGCTTTGTATTTTGACCTTCTCTTGCCCTGATTTCCCAAGATCCACAGCTGATTCAGAGCATTTTTTTTTTCAAATAGAAAAATTAACAGATATATTTGATCATTTAAACAGAAGGTATATGAAAATAATATCTCGGAGCAGTGTCTCAATCTTCAGGAAAATACTGAGTATAAAATGCAGCATTGATTGCTGTTGCTAGGCAACAGCCTTCCCAGCAGATGTGCCCAGGACCGCAGTAGTGTCTGTCAACAAACTATTCTGGAAAGGCCCCACATGTGCAAGAATGTTTGTGGCAGCCCTTTTTGTAGTGGCTAGAAACTGGAAATTGAATAGATGCCCTTCAATTGGAGAATGGCTGAATAAATTATGGTATATGAATGTTATGGAATATTATTGTTCTGTAAGAAATGACCAGCAAGATGATTTCAGAGAGGCCTGGAGAGACTTACATGAACTGATGCTGAGTGAAATGAGCAGAACCAGGAGATCATTATACACGGCAACAACAGTACTATATGACGATCAATTCTGATGGACATGGCTCTCTTCAACAATGAAATGTTTCAAACCACCTCCAATTGTTCACTGAAGAAAGCCATATACACCCAGAGAGAGGGATGCGAAATTTGGACCACAACACAACATTCTCATACTCCTTGATTGATGTTTGCTTACATTGTGTTTCCTTTATCTGATATATCGTTTGTGTAGATAAGATTTTTCTTGCACACCAATGATAAGTTTGGAAATATGTATACATATATTCGATTTGCCAATATTTTAACATAATTAACATGTAGTGGATATCCTGCCATCTAGGGGAGGGGTGGGGAGTTGGGGGGAAAATTTGTAACGGAAAGCTATGTAAGGGTTATAGTTGAAGAATTACCCACACATATGTTATGCAAATAAAATAAAAAAATTTAAAAAAAAAAATTAAAAAAAAAAAAAAAAAAAAAAAAAAAAAAAAAAAACAAACTATTCTGGAATAAAGCAGTCACAGCAGTAGAAGGAAGTTTCAGAGGAAGGCAGGTATGCACAGAATTACGATGTTCCAAAAGTCTCTGTCTGGGCTCTTTCCTAACATTATTAAATGATGACAAAAAAAATTACAAAAAAAAAAAATACAAAGAATGCTGAATTTGGAGTCGAATGATAGGAGTTTAAATCCTAGATCTGTCACTTACAGCCTGTATGACTTTGGACCAATTTCTTACTGCTTCTGGCTCTCAGTTTCCTCATGTGTAGAATGAGATAGTAGATTAGTTTGCCTTTACTGGTTTCTGCCAGTTCAAAATCCATAATCTTTGTAAGTTAAATTCTGCGAATCTTTTAACAATAATAATTTATACCATTTATGTAATATCTTAATGTTTGCAAAGCACTTTGCAGATATTATCTCCTTATATTCTTTTGGAATATGACCTTTATGAAATACAAATATCAGTTTCTTTAGGTGAGAATTTCAGGGTTAGGTTCACTTGTTCTTTCCCACATTTACTATAAAAGAGATTATAGATCTGAGATTGGATTATGAGAATGGATATAAAATTAGAAGGAAGGGAATTTTGGGGGGTTATAGAGCTATTATGTGCCTTTACTAAAATTTTCTAATAATTCATTTTTGAAATTAAACTTTTCCCCTTAATTAACAAGTATTTCTTGTTTTTTCTGCCTTCTACCTCTTTTAACTACTGCAAATAAAAAAAGAAAAAAAATCCTTGTAGCATATATATATATATATATAGTCAAAACCATCAAATTTCCACATTGATCATGTGCTAAAAATGGTTCCATTCTGCATTTTTAATTCATCATCTTTATATCAGGAGGTAGGTACAATATCTCATTGTGCCAGAAGAAGATCAAAACGAGATATTTGTAAGTGAGCACAGTGCCTAGGATATGGTAGCTACTTAATAAGCATTTATTCCCTCTCATGGATTTCTGAAGATTTTGTCAATGAAACATAAGCTCCATCAGGTCCAACTAAGCTGGAAAGGCTTAGATCATGGGCCTGGTAATGGTTCACTTTGTATATTAGGGAATTATGTTGGCTAAGTTCAGAGAGACTTTCTATGAGAGAGTTAGTGAACAGTTAGTTGATTAATTACTTTTGGTTGAGTTAGTTCTTTAAAATTTTCTTAATGAGTGAAGAAGTTGGATCTATATCAATATAGGGAGTGAGTATCCTTACCAATGAGATTGGTAATATTAAAGTACTGGAGATGTCACTGTATGATGGAGATAGCCCTAAACCTGGAAGTCGTGCGTCCTGAGTTGGAATCCTAGCTCTGTTATTTTATTACCTGTGTGACCTCTTAATTATAAATCAATTGTACTGTGATCCTAAGAAAATATCTTCCAGCTTGGGGACTTGCCAGAGGCAATTTGCTAAAAATGAGTCTATAGGCATGCATTGTATTGATTTTACCAATTGCTCTCTCTTTTATCAAGTCTCTTTCTCTCCCTTTTGTTAATGTTTTGTTGTGTCTCCTAGACACTTATAGGTAGCCAGTTGGCTTAGGAAGATATGATACTTACTAGATATGTGACCCTGGGGGAATCACTTAAAACTGTCTACCTCAGTTTCTTCAATAGTAAAATGGAAATAATAATACCACTTACCTCCCAGGGTTGTTGTGAGGAACAAATGAAATAATTGTAAAGCACTTAAATATAGTAAGCACTGAGTAAATGTTAGAGATTAGAAGGTATAGTATTTGTTCACTGGTAGGTATCACTTTTCTGGGACCAAGAAATTAAGAATAAATTTCCTAGTAAATAGTTTCCATCTCTGGTATTTACTCCTTTGAGACTGATTTGTGTATGTGAGCTTTCAAGTAGCATGAGCTGATGCTCTATTCTTATACAATGAACACCCCTACTTTCTACAATGATAACTTCATGGTAGAGAGAACCAGAACTGAATATCACAGGAATCATTGCTCACTGTTTTCCTAGAGTCAAATTGACTTTCTCCTGCATTCTTTTTTTTTAATGATGACCTTTTATTTTCAGATCTTCATTTTCTCTTGTCTATCTCCCCAATCTATTCCTAACAGTCGAAAAGCCAAGAAAAACAAAATCCCAGTTCCAAACATAAGATGTTGAGCAAAATGAATTCCCTCATTAGTCATGTCTGAAAAGAAAAATTCTTAGTCAGTAGTATGAGTCTATCACCCCTCTAGGAATTCATGTATAAAGTGTCTTCAATTTATTTTTACCACATCCTCTATCCACTACCATGATTGGATACACGATACACCATCCCTCTCCCCATTGTTTATCCCTCTAAATACCTTGGAGGAATTATTGATGTATTCATCTACTGTTGGGTCTTATTTGTAGTACTGGTGGAAGTATTCTAGATAAATCTCCCACATACTATTCCACTGTCCAAATCTATACCACATGCTGGCTCTTTCCCCTTGTGGACACTGGTTTTGCTATAAAATCTGTCATAGGGCAACTATAATCTTAGGAAATTTGCTTAGTCTTTCTGGCCTCAATTTTCTCATCTGGAAAATGAAAAAAAAATCCTAAATGACAAAAGATCTGTTCTGGCTCTGATTTTATTCTTCGCAGGTACAAAAATCACTACTTTACAAAAAATATCCCTATTTGCAAGATTCTTGTGAAATCAAGATTTATTTTCTTGGATCTTGATGTTTTAAAGATTAAAGATCTGTGATTGTTGATGTGGCAACTCTTCCACCCCAGGAGATCCCAGTTTTCCTCTTCCTTAGTAGAACGCCTCTGAATTGCTGTGTCTAAATGTACCTTTGTCCCTCACCTCCCAGCCTCTTGGCCCAGCCACTCTGATGTTGCCTCTCTCTGAACTTCACTAAGTTGCTCCCTGAGTGACAGATGCATGGCCAGTTTCCAGGTTTACCCAAAGGCCTTTTGGGTTTGAAAGCATTTTTCAGATTTTGTATTCCATTGGTATAGCTTTCAGGGACCCTCAGATAACCTTTAAGCTTTGATGAGGCATCAGAGGAGTATAGCTCTATTGAAAATGCAATTTATAAAATTCTTTATTTGAGAATTTAGTAGAGCTGGGTTCTCCTTTAAGGTGCATTACTACCCACATCCCTCAGTGTCAAATAACTACTTCTTGGTGGTCGAAGAGATAGAGTACTGGGTCTGGAGTCAGAAGTCAGGAATATCTGAATTCAAACTTGGCTTTGTATACTTGCTAGCTCTACAAGTCATTTAAATTCTTCCTGTTTCAGCTTCCTTATCTATCAAATGGGAATAATAATAATAATGAGGTTGTTTGGAAGATAACTTGAGATAATATTCCTGAAGTGCTCTGCAAAACTTAAAGTGTTATATTTTTATGGATATTATTATTATTGTTACTATGTACTCTTTTTATCCCATGCTTGATGGCTCCAATTTTCATCTCTTAAATTAATCCATATGATAGATAAAAGTTTTGGCTTTATTATAATATACTTGCCCTTATCCCATATGCTCACTTATGTCTCAAAAGTTCTGTTCAATAGTGAAACAGTCTACCTGTCCAAATTTTATCCTTCATGCACACTACATGATCAATCCACCTTCTTTTTCTAATCTTCATTTTCCTTAATAATATCTTTCACTTCTAAGTTTCCCATTGGTATTTTATTTAAGCTTGGTCACAACCATTATGTACTTTTCCGTTGCCCTCTATGCAATATTTTTAATTCTTCAGAGATTTTTGCTTAATGTCTTGTTGCCTTACAGCAAGATTAGTAGAATGTCTTTTAAAAGGTGATCTTTGTCTTCATGGAAGGCTTGGGGTCATTTTAAGAGCCAGGCATGGACTACAATCTGCATAGTTGGAGAGAACTTTCAAATCAATGGCATCACATATCTTTTGAGAATTTGTGTGTCTGCGACAGTACATGTTGCCTTGTACAGCTCATTACTCCTTCATTTATCAAGTTAATGGACTTATCTGATGATTTATACACTTAAAACTTTACAGAAGTTGTTGAGCCCAGTAATTTACCATGTATAACATTTATAACTTTGTTGTTGATCCCTCACAAGATCTATGTTTGCTCACTATTTTTTTTGAAATAGTATCTTTTTTAAAGACAATTTTTACCTTTTTTTTTAAACTTTGAGTTCCAAGTGTTTTTCCTCTCTGTTTTACCTCTCCTCTCCCTAAGATAATAAGCAATTTCATATAGGTTATATATGTGCAATCATATAAAACATACTTCCATATTAGCCATGTTGAATCACTGTAGATGGAAAGGAATATAAAAGATATAAAGGAAATTCAGCTGTGTGAAATGAGCTAGAGGCACGCATGAATAAGGAAGTTCAAAATGTTGGCACTAATCAATAGTAGAACCTAATTTATGAACTTTTAAATGGAGACTTCTTTTCATTACATTTATATTTTCCAAATTACTTTCATTTTAAAATTAGTTGCTTGTGCTCTATGACCTCTAGTGAATAGGGATGTGATATATTTTCTGCTTATAAACTACCATCTCTAAATTGACCTTTAGCTGAATCTAATAGTAAAGATTGGGATGAATTATGCTTGAGTGAAAAAAAGGCTGTAATGCTACTCCTGGGCTGAGTTTTCCTGTACCATACATGCTGCTTAATGTTATTAATTCACCCTGAATGATGATGATGAGTTCCAGAATGACTGAACCTGGTACTGGCTAATGCATATTTGCCATGATATAGGCAGGTCTACAACACCTGAATGATTCAGCATAAGTGGTAATGCAATTTTATCCTACATGGGAGAGAAAATACAGGCTTTAAGTAGCAGCGAATGGGGTCTCCAGATGTATGTTCTTTCCTTCCTACAAACATGTAACTTCCATTAAGGCTAATGAGATCTGAGGCAAGGCATTCAAAAAGCCCAGCACTTAGAATATGACAAGCAGTGAATTGGGGAGGTGCACTAGGTGTTATTACTAGACCTTTCAAAGATATTGAAAGACACCAATGAATGGGAGAAGCAGAGACGTGGAATCCTTTAGAAATGAACTAGTTAGAATATTTTAATGCTATTATGAATGAATTCTTTATATTAAGAAGAATAACATCCTGTTCAGTATTCTTTTGGCCTTAGAGTAACTGGACTTTTTTTTTCTCTCAGAGTGTTATCAGCTTTTTGGTAATATGCAAAGTATGTTATATAAACTGAATGGTTTAACAGCTTGTTTCAGAATGCCTCAGTCTCTAAAACTGCCATCGTGTTATTTTATTCGTTAGTGTTATCTTATAACATATAAATGCTTTCTTCTAAAATGAAATGTGCATGTAATAAACTATATTTTCACTTAATTCCTTTTCTTATCTCCCAGCACTATTATCTCTCTGTACCAGAGATTCTTAACCTGGGATCTGTGAACTTGTTTGTAAAAAATATTTTGATAACTGTATTCCAATAGAATTGTTTTCCTTTGTTATTCTATATTTTACTTTATCTATTTAAAAGACATTATTGTAAGAATAGGTTTCACACAATTGCCAAAAAAGTCCATGACATGGAAAGGGTTAAAAATCCATTCTCTATAATATACCATGAAATATGGACAGTAATACTTTGCTTCATTTATAGCAATAGCTATGTTTCTAAAAAAAGAAAAGGAAAGTGAAATTCTCTATTTTAAAAACATTCTTTCCTATTATTATACAATTGGATATTGGGAGTCATTGAATGATATAGTTTCTGAAGAATTGAAACAAAGTCATTTTCAAAAGGTTACACTGGAGAAGCATACAGTAAGAACATGAACAGGCTGTAGCACAATACAGGAGAATCCCTGAAGGATAATCAGGAGAAAGATGTCATCAAAGAAATGTATGAACAAAAAAAGAAAATGGGCTCACAATGTGGCCAGAATGAGAGATAACTGATGGTCATGAATTGCATGTAGTATATTTATGATGTGATGAGAAAATGAATGAAGGTCCTAGTATTTGGCTGAAGTTCTTGTGGTAAACCTGCGAGACGACATGGATCAGAATCACACAGGATGGACAAACATGGCTACCCAAAGACGAGATCTCTCTAACTGCATTGTCTAAGCAATAGCCATTTCTGCTAGGGAGGGCACTCTTCCCTCATCCATTGTACAAAGTCCCCGAAAGGGACATTCCAAAGGAAGAAAGAATAAATACCAGTTGTTGTTTTTTTTTTAACATCTCTCAAATGAGTCCTCCTCGCATCAGTGTCAAACTTTTTAGATCAAGTCTCTTTTTAAAGTTTTCAACATTAATTTTTGTAACATTTTGAGTTCCAAAATCTCCCCTCCCTCACCAGGAGAACAAATAATCTGATATAGGCTCTACATGTACAGTCATGTTAAACATATTTCCATTTTAGTCATGCTGTGAAAGAAGAACCAGGACAAAAGGAAAAAAAAAAAACACAAGAAAGAAAAAAAACCAAATAAAAAAAAAGTAAAAATAGTAGGCTTCAAACTGAATTCAAATTCCGTAATTTTTTCTCTGGATGAAAATGTCTTTTCTGTCATAAGTCTTTTGGAATTGTCTTGAATCTGTATTGCTGAGAAGAATTAAGACTATCACCATTGATCATTGCACAATGTTGTGGTTCTGCTCACTTCTCTAATATCAGTTCATGCAAGTCTTTCCAGGTTCTTCTGAAATCTGTCTGCTCCTGGTTTTTATTTTTTAACAGTAGTATTCCATTACATCCATATTTCATAACTTGTTCAACCATCCCCTAGCTGATGGGCCTCCCCCCAATTTCAGTTTTTTGATGTAGTCTTTATATGCCCTTCTCTTCCCTCCCTTGTGATGTATTAATGAACCTCTCATGGTTTCCTACATAATTCCAAACCACCAAGTCTTCCAGCACTGGGTTTATGTTCCTAGAAGAGGCCAGAATGAAGGCTCAGTATTTGATGGGAAGTGCCACATTTAAAACATAAGTGTTTAGAAGTAATTAGAGCCCAGGTCTATTCTTGTACGTGGTTTTTATGTTGGTCATTATTATACTTAATAATTTTGTAAAGCTCTATATATCATATACAAATCATACAGAAGAAAGAAAATAATCTAATCAAATATAATTAGCTCAACTTCTTTTAAAAACCTGCAGATTCAATTTATGTTCTAAATGAAGAACTAGTACATATAAATGCTTTAATGTTTGCAAAGTACTTTATAAATATTATTTCATTTTAGTGCTATTATTATTCCTGTTTTACAGATGAAATAACAGGTTAAATAGCCACTGTACCATCTAGATGCCTCTAAAGGAAAAGCAATGAATTGAATATAATACTCAATTAAAAAGTCTCTGAATTTCTATCCGTTCTTCTCCAATTTTTTTTCATTTAAGAATAGATTCACTATACTTTAGTGACCTGTTCCTCAATTCCTAGCCCTTTGTAAGACACTGGTTTTTTGAGAAATGGCAGCTTTAATTGGTTTTAAAGAATGCCCTGATTAAATATGTAGTAGAAAATTAATAATTGGACACTTGGCTTAGGTGACAAAAATATTCTACAAAACTAGTCAGGAAATATAAATCAAGATAATGCTCTGATTTATAAACTTTCAAAGTCTAAAATACTGATTTTAATATAATACACTGTATTTCCTTTCCCCCCCCACCAAGTAAACACAGGAGAATATGAACTTTGAGTATTCTTAAAGATCTTTAAAAAATAATTCTGTTGTTCACCTCCCCAATCTCCTTTGAAATCTCAACCAAACTTTTAGCAATGTTATCTCTAAAGCATCATCAGATTGAATGAGTCAAAGTGAGAGAACATTATAAAAGTGAATAGACCTATAATAAGAGCCTGTGTTTTTATAGAGTGCTTTACAATTTACAAGGTGCTTTCCTCACAACGACCTATTAGGTAGTATAAATGTAGTTATCCCGATTTTATGAATGGGACTCAGAGAAATGAACTTCTTAGTGTCACAAGGTGTATAAGATGTAGGAAGACTGGAAAGATCTGGGGAGGGACAGTTATGGTAGTTACCTC
Organism: Myrmecobius fasciatus; assembly: GCA_023553655.1. NCBI lineage: Eukaryota > Metazoa > Chordata > Mammalia > Dasyuromorphia > Myrmecobiidae > Myrmecobius > Myrmecobius fasciatus. The sequence continues at coordinate 509,297 of JAJPUD010000416.1, read as the reverse complement.
GACAGTAATAAGGAAAACTGGAAGAGTAAAGGATTTGGAGAGAAAAGAAAATGAATTTAGTTTTGAACATGTTATATTTAAGACAGCTAGTTCAAGATGTATTATAAGCAAAGTGGAGATGTGAGACTGGAGGTCAGCACAGGATAGATAAATCTGAGAATTATCACCATGGTGATGATAATTGAAACCTAGGAGCTGATGAGATCACCAAGTAAAATAATTCAAAAGGAGAGAAAGATGTCCAGAACAGACATCCGGTGGGACACCCATGATTCGGGGCCATGACCTGGATGAATACCTAGCAATAGATACTATAGAGTAGTCTGATAGCTAAGAAGAGAACCAGAAGGGAGTAGTGCCCCAAAACCTGGGGAGAAGAGGATGACCAGTAGTATCAAAGACTGTTAGGAAGTCAAGATGAATGAAGATTGAGAAGTGGCCATGGATCTGGCAATTCAAAGATAGTAACTTTGGAGAAGGCAATTTGGTTTGAATAAATGAGTTTGGAAGCCAGGATGTAGAATGAAAAGAGAGAGAGTAAAGAAAGTAGGATAAATATTGTACATGGCCTTCTCAAAAAATGTAGCCACAAGAGGCAGGAGAGATATGGGATAGTAGGGACTGATTGATCAAACGAGGATTTTTGAAAATTAGGAAGATATGGGGATATGTGTAGACATTAGGGGGATGAAGTAACAAACAAGGAGATTATTAAGAGATAATAAAAGAGGTAATCTGTTAGAATGAGGTAACATGCACATAGAGGGGTTAGACTTGGCTTTCTGGAGCATAAATCTAGTCACTGTTCCAGTCAAGACAAATTTCCTCCTATTTTAGTAACATCTTTCAGCATTCATTTAGTTTCTTCTCATTAAACTAAGTTTTAGATTAGAAAGTGCACACTTATGTGTTCTGGCTCAGGGCCCTGGTAGCTCAGAAGATTTTCCAAAGGAAAAAAGAAAATGGACAAAGAGGTTGAAAACAGGGAGGAAATTGAGATAGTGATGTAAAATGGTAGTTCAAATCCAGAAAGCCAAAGACCAAAATATAATGGTAGTGAATGCTAGTAACAACTCAGATTTCAATAGCATTTTAAAATTTACAAAACATTTTCCTTACACCAATTCTATAAAGTTGTATGGCTAGTATAGCTATTATTGACCCCATTAAGTAGATGCCTAACAGAATAGTATATATTGTAGTGCTTGGGTTTCCATTTGGAAACTCAGATAACAGGTGGGATTTTCAGTTGTGACATCAAGTGTATGGCTTGGACATGTAAATACATCAAATCTAATTTGCATGCCATTTATAAATTATTTCAAGAGAAAAGGACACCAATTAAGTACCTCCTTTTAATTGGTCAGTTTCTCATGGGATCTTCAGCTGGGAAGGACTCTAGATTATCTAAACCAGAGGTTTTTAACCTTTATAATTCACATTTGTTTAATTTGTATATAATTTACGTTTACTCATCTTTGTACATGTTGTGTCCCTCATAATAGAAGGAAAGCTTTTGAAGGGCAGAAGCTGTTCTATTTTTCTCTATTTACTCAGCACATACCATGGTGCCTGACAGATACTAGACATTCAATACCATTTGTTTATAGAATTAATAAAATTATCTGTTGGTGTTCAGTGTAGCAGGATTAGAGACTCTGATTTGGAACGATGGAATCCCCAAACTATCAGTAAGCCCCAGGTCTTTTGCCACATGGTTAGAAGCTTTATTTCCTAGAAATCTTGTTGCTCCTTTATTATAGTGTTTGAGACTGTCACTTTAGCATTTTTCTGTCATTTCATCAACCTAGAAATTTTTTATTATATTTAAAATACATAAAAATATAACCTCTTTGTCATAAAGTGACCTGTATCCTAATAATGTCTTACCCACCTTCCAAGATTCTCATAACTCCTTAAGCATAAAGAGATCTATTTACCACAGTATGATTAGTAATGTGTCAGTCAGAATGACAAATCTACTTGTCTAAAAAAATGCTGAGTTAGGGATTCATTTCAGGCAGTACCTAAATTGCTTTTATGCACTGCAATGGATAGAAATCTAGAAATAGAATTGGGTATTGATTTTGCTTGTTTTGCGTTTGTAACGGGGAAGTAGGGAAAGGCAGGAATGGGAATATACAACTTGAAAGCTGTCTTTCTAGTGGAGATGAAAATAGCTTCCATTTTTGCTAGTTTTGCATATCTCTTTGAATCATTTTTAACCTTTGTTTTTATTGTCTGTTTTCTTTTTTATGTATTCTAGGAGTGTTCAGTTTAGCTCTAGGCCTTTCCAATTTAGATAACATGCTCAAAGCATTCCTTATGTTCTCAGTACTGGAGATTTACAGAAATCCTTTTTTTTTTTTTTTTTAAATCCCATAAAGCAACCCATAAAGAAAATGTGTTTGTGGCATCCTGTCAAGTCTGCTTTCACAGTATATCTACATCTGAGCCCTTTCCTCCATTCTAGATTAGACCCTTCTCACCTTCACTTGAACTATTACAATAACCTTCTAACTGAGCTCCCAGCCTCCAATCTCCCATCCATCCTCTACATGGCTGCCATATTCGTATTCCTAAAGCACAAGTCTGACCATGTCACTTTGCTGTTTAAGATTCCTCAGTATTTCCCTTTGTCTCTTGGAAAAAATATGAACTGGCCTGTTTGTTTTTGTAAAGCCCTTCACAGGAGAGTTTTAGGTTGCTTTTATAGGCTTTCTGAGCTTGATTCTCTTTCTTGCCTTGTAATTATTAGTTGAATTCTCCTGCTTATTGTTCCTCATATGTGACCTTTTATCTTCATGCATTTATATAATCCTAGAATATGCTCTCTCTTCACTTCTACCATCTAGAATTCCTGACTTTGTTCAAATTTCGGCTCAAGTTTCATCTCCTGAAAGGAAGTTTTCTGGGTCTACTAGTTGCCAGCACCCTCCTCTCAGAAATTACTTTGGAGATATTTTGTATTTAGTTATATGCAACCATTTGTATTCCCCTTTTTGTTAAGGATCTTTAACTAGCAGCCTAATTCCATTTAACCACTTAATATCAATAAGGAAAGAATGAAAACAGAAACAATTGAGGTATATTTACTTTAAAAATATAATAAAAACAATTGTATAAGCATTTGTTCTAAATCTCCAAAGGCATATTCTTTTCCCACACCACCTCATCTCCTGGAATATAGGCTCAAAACTTATCCCATTTCCTCCATTTCAGCAGGTTCATTATATCATCTTCTCATTTTAGCTTCCAAATGGCTGACTTTCCACAGAGTCTCTCAATAGTAGATAATGATGTTAGACTAATTGCAATACCTACTCTAGAATAAAATTTCTCTCTCTTTTGAAGCTCCCATCATCAGAGATTCTACTCTCTTCCTTAGATAACCCGACTAAAAGTATCAAAAGCTAATGAAACAAACAAAAAGGGTGATGCTAAAAGACCTTTTTGAATATCTCAGAAGCAAATCAAAGAACTTCTCCTGCCATGTAGTTAGCTGACTAGAACCAGAATGTCAGCATGTATTCTACAAGCTCTTCCACTCACTCATTATAATTCTTCTTGCAGGAAGGTCCTCAGCTTCCTCCAGGGGAAGAGGTTGTATCAGATGAGGACGCTGAGAAGTTCTGCACATGCATCACATAATCATTATTAAAAATTTCTTGGATTCAGGGATTGTTTCATCTTCTTTGTGACTAGCAAAAATTATGTTTAATAAATGTACTTTGCTTCCATTATTGTTAGTTTTTGTGAGAATCTTGCTTCTACCTTGTTTTTATTTATTAAGAACAATAGATATTTGGCTCCATGCTAAAGAAATCATAGTAATTAAATATAACTAAAATAAATGTAAATACATCTAGACTAAAATCTCCTCTTCTACTAGTAAAAAAATTATCACCATGCTAGACTACTTTCACATAGTCTACCCTTTGTCTTTATTAGTAACTACATTTTTTTACTTTATGCCAAAGGAATAATAGATTATATATAACTAAAATACAATCTAGTCTACTACTGATAAAGAAATTATCACCATGCTAGACTATTTTGCAGAATTTACTTTTTTGTTTCAAAATAATCAATGATTTCATTTTTGTTGGTGGCTTCTCCCTAATGTAAACACTTTAGCAGAAAGTTTCATGAGTTGCTCAGTCTCATATAACCAGGTTGCCAACCTTCTAGTCTGGTTTTGGTTTGGCAGACCTATAACCTATAGCCAGGCCCATATGCAATATGCAACCTACCAAAACTATCTTAACCTTTCAGAGCTCAAGGTCATCTCCTCATCTTGGTGAAGTTGTATTGGGGGTACCCAAATTCTGACTTCTCCAATGCACTCCATGATATCTAGTCTTTACCTCTATAGCCATATAAATATATATCCTATTTTATGTTCTCTCTCCCAAATTAGGTCAACATTCATATGTAAAAATCCAAATGAAAAGTTGAAAAAGACAAAGTGTCTCATTCATATGTTATCCCCAGTAGGATCTCAACACAAGGCTATTTCCCTTGATTTTGAAAAAAACAAAACAAAACTATTTAAAAGAGAAAGGAAACTCCTCAGAACTTTGATTCTTATGTAATTCCTATGCAATTTGTTTTAGCTCTTCTAGTCTACTTTATCCCTAGAAATTGTTGAGATATTTTCATTTGCAATATTATAATGCTCATCTCAGTTCAGACAACAGTAGTTTTTGGTAGTACCTAAATTGCTTAGGATTACCAGTATCTGCATCCTGAAGAGATTGGAAAAGTAAGAAAAGGGAAACAGGAAAGGTGTCAATTCTTGACATCCCAAGTAGCCATCACTACCCCAGAATTTCTTGCAATCACAAAATAGGAGCAGTTCTGATTTCTATTAGAAACAGGACCTTTTTACACATAGAAAAAAAATTGGTGAGCTATCTTAGGTGTTCTCCTAGTAACTTTTAGTGATGGTAGTTACCCATCTTGAGGGCTAAAAAATCTTTGGGAGTTGTTATTCCCTCACTGATTGAAGACTACAATCTTTTTCTATACTTTGTTACTGGTTGAGACGTAGTTAGAGACACAGATTGAAGAACTCTATTAGACACAAAGACTAATCTTCAATAAAACTCATGGCGATCCTTAAATTCTGTGGATATAGCCTATTTCTTTTTTGAGTGTAGTGGTTAATTTAGCATAAAATCACTAAATTAGAGGTCAACTGCCCTAAACATGAATAGGAGAATCTGATCAATTCCACTTTTAACTTATTTTTTAGATACCCCAAATAAACTTAATTAATTTGGCTAAAGAAGTAGGGTATTATTAATACATGTGTCACAGTAGATGTTAATGGAAGTCTATAGAATTTTTAAGTTGAATTTTATATTGGTTTAGTCCAATAGTAGTAGTATTTTTCTCAAGGGAGAATTATTTAGAGGAGGAGTTATTATTTCAGATTCAGTTTGCAATGAGAGATTTTTAATAATCTTAAGGGTTTTTTCAGTTAAGAAGTCAAAGGAAATATGAATCTACTTTCAAGTCATTTTACATATTTTTTAAATTTATGAGTATCTTAATTGAAAGGGTTTTTTAAAAATTTAGTAACTCTTTTATGATTTCTCAAAAGTTTCACTGTTTATTTTTATTTTCAGATCAAAGAGGAATTCCCCAACTATAGTTGAAAGAAATTCTGTCAGTTGAAACTTTCCGTAGGGAAGCTGAACCCAACCTCACTTGGCCAAGAGCATGGATAAATGAGGATAATTTAACAGAGTCTGACATGAAAATTGTAATTGAGACATCAGCTTTATTTGGGGGAAATCTTTGGTTTCCCATCAGAAATGATCATGGGACTTAACACTGGGTATTTATACCCAGTCAAGATTGGTGATAATTTAACATAATAGGATAATGCTTTATTTGTGCAGTCATTCCTTTATTTACTGCCACTGTCTCCCAAGGTTTTGCACAATTTAACATCTGACCTGCTTTTTATACTATTTATTCCCCCAGCTCTATCTTCTTACTTGCTTATGTAACCCTCCCCACCTCAGACTGTGAGCTCCTTGAGAACAGGGACGGTCTTATATTTTTCTTTAGATCTTTAATGTTAAGTACAGTGCCTGGCACATGATAGGCACTTAATAAATATTTATTGACTCTTAAGCTGATTCTATCTTTCTTAAGCTGATTAATAATCTTTCCTTATCATTGGTGACTACTGACTTTTAGGATAAGCTCCCATTTTCCTTAGTGATGTCAGTTCCTGATTTATAGTCTTCTTTTCCTTCTTGATCCCTTCTTTTATCTTATAGATTTCCATATTTGTGTTGATGATCTTTCTAACTTAGCTGGCCAATCAATTTCTTATCTTCCAGATTCCATTTCTATTTCTTCCATGTAGAGGGATGGTCATGCCTTAGGATTCTGTAATTAAAAGATCATAGATATAGACAGAATTGAAAGGGACCTTAAAGTCTATGTAGTCCAACCCCCCACTATACAGATAAAGAAACTGAGGCAAACATAAATTGAAAGATTTTTTCAAGGTCTTACATGAAGTAAAGGCAGGGCTAGAGTTTGAACTTCGATCCTCTAACCCCAGAGATAGGGCTATTCCCACTGCACTATATCCCAACATCTTGAACTCTGCAATTCTTTTCTCTTATAATAGATGCCTTCCTTCTACCTCTCCCATAAACTCACTGCCCTTATTCTTCAATTTCATTGAGACTTTCATGCCTTTGATTCCTCCCTCTAGTCTTATTCTATTTTCCCTTTTTTGGATTTCTTTTCTACTTTTTATAGTGACCTCATAGTCATCCTTTCTAATAATATAATCTATTTCTACCCTGAGTCTCTTGCCCCTTAACCTTCTTATATTCTATCCTATTGGATGCTAAGCCTGTTTTTCACTAGTGGTCTCCCTTTATTACATTGTATTAAAAAGTTGGTCATAGAGTAATAGAGAGGTAGATATTTTAAAATACCTATTAAATTTTATTGTTTCATATGATCTGGTTTAGTTATGGAAGTGAGTGCCATAAACTCAAACCAACTTGGTAGCCATGTGGGACCTTTTCTACTCCTCATTTTGGTGATGAACATAGGCATTATTCCATTATTTCTCCTTCTGTCATCCCTCTCTCCCTGCCCATAAACCCCAACCACAATGATCTACTCTGCTGGGAGTTGGTAAAACCAGATAATGAAGCTTGTTAGAAATCATTCTAGATTAAAAGTAAATAGACTGTGCAAAAGGGCCTGAGGGAGCTCACTTGATAATAGGGGACACATATTTTATAAAGCAAAATTTGATTTACATGGTCAGAAAAATGATATTCCTTTTGCAAAGCCTCATTAAAAATGTATTTCCTTTTCTTGAAATTGGAACTATCCTGGAAAGTCAGGGAGATATGATTGTCATACCTATAAATAAAGTGTTTGAACCTTAGTGCATGGGCTTTATGACATTAAAGAAAAAATCTATCACAGCATTTTCTATTTAAATAGATAAAATAAAAGATGATTCTTCATTTTATTGAGCTCTGTGAGAGCATTCAGTTGTTTGTTTACAGAGTACTCTCTGACTGTGGTCAGAGAGATTTAACACCAAGGTGATAGCATCCATAAACAATGAGAAATCAGATATATTTTTTAAAAATTATACCTACTGATATTAAAGTGGAAGCTTTTAGAAACACATCTGTTTTTACTCACAAGTTTGATTTACATGTATATCAATTGTATAAAGTGATATTAAGCCTATGAAAGGCCTTATGAAAAGTTTGTAACATTGTAGAAGGAAGGAAAGCACCTACTCTGTGTCTGGCACTGTGCTAAACATTTTATAAATTTGTCATTTGTTCTTTACAACAAAGCTGTTATTATTTCCTCATCCTATTTTACAGTTGAGGAAACTGAGGCAAATAGATGTTGAGTGATTTTTCTGGGATTATATAGCTTAGAAGTTTGAGACCGGACTGAATTCAGTTCTTCCTAACTCCAGGCCCAGCTCTCTATCCACTGTGCCTGTAATTGTGGCATGTGTGAGCTCCTATTTCACTCCATTCTTTCTAGATGTAGCCTTAAGCCAATGCCAGGAACATAGCAGTTAATGCTTAAGAATTCATGTTGATTGATTGATGTGCTGGATTTCATTGCTGAGGTTGTGATTGAATTTGCTGTGGAGTTACAGCAAGTACATCCTCATACAGGAACTCTCTCAGGTACATCCTTCCATTGTCATCACTTTTGTTGAGATTTGTTCTCTTACCAAGGTCAGCATGCCATAGCAGCTGATACTGCTATATTTTTTGCCAGCTTCATTAAATATGTCATGTAAGGCTCATAGACCATCTGCTTAGTTTATAGTTATAGTGACCCAAATAAGGGGCTAAGGGTGCATGGGAGTACTTAAAGTGATCAAGGGACAAACATATGCATTTTAGGAAGCAGGAAAATGCTGGGCTTGCATAAACTCCTGAAAGCACTATGTACTGTTCTTGATATGAGGAGATGATGCTCCAGATCAATTGTTATTAGCACAGATGGCTTTCTGTTTGGAGTAAGGGATTTTATTCTGACTATCCTGGACACACATTTACCTGGTCTCCCTTGTGCCTAATGGCATGTGTATTTGCAAGATGACTACTTAGAGTTATAGCTGTAAAACTGTGGAGTGCTCAGTGACTTCTTAAGGAATTGAAGGCATGATGTAAAAATAATGTCGATGCTGTAGAAATTTGAATTGGTAGTGTGCTAAAGTTGATAGAGAGCCAGCCATGGAGTCAAGAGCTTGCTTCTGACAGAGACTGGCTTTATGATCCTGGCTAGGTCATTTAATCTTTAAGTACCCCAAATTACTCTTTGGAACTATAAGTTTAATGTAGGCACTGATGAGCACTAATAAAGGGAGATTACTTATAGGAAATTCCCCTACTCCAATGAAATCACTAGTCTGTTTTCTCCCACTTCTCTCCCTATCCTCCCACCCAAAAACAAATTAAGAAATATGAATTATTATTTTACTTTGAGACCTTAGGGTCTTTAGCATCCTACTCTAGATAAGTTCATTTTAGACTATTTGGAACCTCTATTTCTATATGTGATATATTTGTGTTGACTTTTGGTTCCCATAGAAACTGGTTAAACAAGGTTCTTTGGATGGTTGTGAGGGTGGGTGGGTAGAGGGGAGTAATACTGTGTTTTTTAAAGACAAAGTTCCCATCTATAGTCTCTTTCATTTTTAAAATTCCAAGATCCTCTATTTAATCCACAAAAGCTATTGTTTTCAAGAGATAGATTGCACCTGTAACTTCATTGATATAAGTGTTTAATAAATGCTGGCTGACTGATTTATTAAAATATATAAGAAGGGCAGTTTCATGGAATTGTAGAGTACGTGAAAGGGAGTAAAGTAGAGGAAAACTGAAAAGGTAGAAAGATCAGGTTGTGAAAGACTTTAAAAATCCACTTTCTTCATTTGGAGTGCCCTAAACCAATGAAATCACAAATATTTCTCTCTACATCCACATCTTCGACACACTGCTTTCCCTCTGCCCACACACAAATATCCTTAAACTATGCGTCATCCATTAGCTAATTACTTTTTCAAACATGAGTCTGTGATTTTCTGTAACTATAGGAAACTAGATCACAAATTAAAGCATTTGGACTTCAGGTCAGGAGACCCGAGTTCAAATCTTGTGTCAAACACTTATTAGCTATATTTGGGCATATTACTTAACTAATGTCAATTTCATCTGCAAAATGGGAATAATAATGACATTCACCTTCCTGGGTCGCTGTGAAGATCAAATGATATACTTGTAAAGTGCTGTGCAAACCTTAAAGTGCTATATATGTTATCATTACTGTTGTTGTTATATGGAATTCTGGGTAAGGAAACTCCTTTTGCTAATACAAATCAGCAATTGCTCTGTAAGAGTGATCTAGAGCCACTGAGAATTTAAATTAATTTCCCAGAATTATAGTCAGTGTGCTCCAAAAGCAATCTTGACTTGAACTCAGATCTTGTGACTCAGTTAAATGCTATTATTCTCATCACTTTTGTTAGTTTTGTGGATGAAAATCTTTCCATTTCATGAAAATTTCTGTTCATTCAGTGATCAAGGGATACATACATACATATGTAATATGTACATATTCAATGTATGTATGTATATATGTATGTATCACAAATTGCCTTATTACAAATGGAAGCCCTTGGTGGTAAAGTGACCTTTGATTAGTCATACCAGTTAATGATTTCTTGGTTTTATGTTGGGATTAGCCCTCTTGGCTGAGAACAGAGATCTAATAATTTAGTGTTGCCAGCGGCATCTTTGAGCCTTGATGACAAGCCTTTAATGACTTGTCTCTTAAACTTGATATTCTGGAAGAGCCATTGTAGTTTCTGTATGAATATTCATTTGAGTGACATATAGTGGTTGGCTAGGAGTGGTAAATCATGTTAAGTGTAAGACTTTCTTTTCTTTTTTTTATATTAAAGAATGAATTGGCATAAACTGTGGGTGTTTTTATGTAAAGAATCCTTAGATAGCTTTGTTCAATTAATTTGCCACTCTCTTATCTGCCCCCCTCTCCCTGTAGTGAGCTCTGCTTGTAGGAAGAAAGTAAGGTTTCATTAGCATCATTGTTCTAAGAGAAGTGAACAGAGGGTGTGAAGAACAGGTACTACCCATTTCACGGGAAATTGCTGACAGCTGTTAAAATTAGTACTGCACTCTGAGCAGAGACATTAATCACACCCACTGGCTACATCTGTTCTCTGGGAAAGGGAACATGTCTTGCCTTGGAGAAGAGGTACCTGGCTGCAAAAGGATCTATTGAGCATAGTGTCAGCTTATTACTGAAGACTGCTGGTGTATAATAAGAAACTCTACATTTGTGGTACCATATTTACATTGTGTTCTAGTGCCTAGAAAATACTGAAGGACTGGAAAATCCAGCATACATTGTTGAAAAGATAGTCTGGAGCCATATTAGCAGCATCCATGTACATATAGACTCATCATATTATGTAGTGGTTGGAAATCATAGATTTAGAGATGGACAAAATCTCAGGACTAGCTTTCATTTTTTATAGATAGAGAAATTGAAGTTCTTTTATTTTGACAGATAAACTGAAGCCCAGGGAAGTGGTGACTTACTTTAGTCTAGAATTATTGTCAAATTCATTGTCTGATGGTCTGCCAAATCCATTCTTTTCCCTTTTCTTGAAAATGAAAGTAATATTTGACATTTTCCTGTTCTATTCTACCTTTCCCATTCTCTATGATCTTTCAAAAATCACCGACACTGCCTCAGCAGTGATATCTGCTGGTTCATTCAGTGTTATGAAATATAGTTTGTCTGGCCTGGTGACTTGAATTCATGCAAGGTAGCTGAAAAGTGCTATTATTCTTTCCCTAGTTGTCTTAGGTTTATATTCCCTTATTGATAAAGAGAATATACATCAATTAAAAGTTGAGCATCTCTTTATTCTTTCCATCATCTGTTGTTGTCCCACCCAAGCATTAAATCTTATTTAATTTTCCTCTTTCCCCCTGATTTGGCCTTTAAAAAGACCTCTTTGTTAAGTTCTTAGCTTTCTTCCCCAGCTTTGGCTCATTCCAAGTTTTAGCTATCAATGTATTTATAGGCTATGCCATGTTTGTATATACCTCTCACCTACTCTTTCTTATGTCTTCACTATATGTCTTCTAAAAAACTAAGTTGGTCAATAAGTTCCCTCCATATTCTCTCAATGATTTTAGGTAACTCCTCATAAGAACTACTTCCTTAGCATTTCATTCTTCAGAGCATCCCACCTCTTTTGAGAATTTCTGTAGAACTACATTCCTCTATGGGTTACATATGTATATATTACAATTATATAATTATATTATCACAATATCATAATTATAATATATAATTTTGTCATCTAAATATATTTTAAATAACATGTAATTTTATGCATATAAATAAAAATAATAAAAATAATGCAAATAAAGTTAACATGTTATTGGTTGATATACATGGCCAACTTTTTACAAGCCTTTTTAGCCTGGGAATTCCTTCTAGAGCTTGTTTCCTATTGACATAACTTTGGAAAATTTGGGGGCATGTCCTTGCTACAATGAGGGAAGGAGCTAAGTGTTTTTGGTCTGATATCCATCTCTAACCAAAAAGCATGTGTTTAAATGTTTTACTGCTTCTGATTTTTTACTTATTAATTACACTTTTTCCTAGTCGGTAAGTGAGGTTAGCAGAGAATAGCATTAGAGAGGGAAAAAAAATGGGGAGTTGATTGCAGAGGGGGAGAACTGATTACAGTTTTGACAAGGAATTTGTTTTCTCACTGGGGGTGGTGTGTGGCTTCATGGGGAGTTCATCAGTGAATAAAATGAATGACTTTACTGAATAGATGATATTAATGCAGTTGTCTGCCTGCTCCAAGCTTCACTTTTACTGAGAATGTTGTTGCTACTGGGAGGAAGAAGTAAGTTTGGGAGAGTTGTGATAGAGAAGTCTATGTAACAGAGTGGTTAGGATTCTGGATTTGCAGGTAGGAAGACCAGGGTTCAAATCCCATCTGAATAATCAATCACACTAGTGGTGAAATTGTGAATTGCTCTATCCATTCCGAAAAACATTTTGGAACTAGGTCCCTTTATTCACTAAACTGTGCATGTCCTTTAACCTAGTGATATCACTACTAGGTCTATATCCCCCAAGAGATCAAAGAAACTGAAAAGAAATCCACATATACAAAAATATTATGGCAGTTCTTTTTTGTATTTCCAAAGAACCAGACCCTAAGGTGGTTCCCATCAAGTAGGGAATGCCTGGACAAATTATAGTATATGCATATAATAGAACATTTTTATGCTGTAAGACAGGATGAAAGAGATAGTTTTAGAAAAATCTTGGAAGATTTATATGAACTGATATACAATAACCAGACCCAGGATAATAATTTATACAATAATAACTTGTTAAAGTAAATGAGCTTGAAAAACATTTAATAATTCTGATTAATGCAGTGTCTAACCACAATTCCAAAGCATTGGTGATAAAGCATTCTATTTATCTTTTGTCAGAGAACTGATTGACATAAGGTGCATAGTCAATGTAGAAATTTGTTTTGCTTGACTCTATATATTTATTACAGGTTTTTTTTTTCTTTTTCCACTTGGGGAAGTAGGTAAGAGGGATAGAGGGGCTGCCAGTTGGGTTGATAAAAGTATAAGTAAGAAGAGAGGGGATCATTGGCATTATTTTTAAATGCACTGAAGATGAGAGAAAAAAACACCAAATAGGACAGCTTAGGAAGTGACATGTATTTTTTATGAGGGAAGATGATAAACTAGATAATCTCCAAGATCTCTTCTACCTTTAGCAATAGATAAATTTGTGGAAATCTTTGGTATGTTGCATACTGTCATTCTATATTCTTCCCATAATCCCAGAAGGAAAGTTGGAGGTGGCTAGCTCTTTTCTAGAGAAGGCCCCTGTAAAGAGATTCCTGGCTTAACTACTTTGTAAAACTGTTTAACTCTAGTTAATGAAGTTGTAGGAATAAGTATAAGAATTATTAAATTGACATTTTGTGCTATTTAATATCTATTACTGATAGATCATATCTAGTTATTTTAAGTGTCATTTTCAATAATTATGTCATTGGTTTTTGTTTTGTTTTCATGAAGAGAAGTCAGCATTGTATAGTGGAGGGAATAATCAATTTTGAGTCAAGGTCCTGAGCTAAAAACCTAGTTCTTCAATTTCCTGTGTGATCTTGGGCCTTGGTTTCCATATTTATAAAATAAAATGATCAAGTGAGATCACATGACTGCTCATGTCCATTTTAGAATTATGATTTAAGACTGAATATTTCAAAATATACATTAATATGTATATGTCACATGCATGTACTATAAATATTAAAACCAACCAAGTCATTTGTTCATGAATCACCCACTGAAAAAAAGCATTTATTAAAGATTTCTTATGATCCAGTAAAAGCTTATATTTTTAGGGGAAGACAGTATGCAAAGGGGAGCTAAAGTTGGAAAAGGGGAGGTGTGAAAGGTATGCTTGTAGTAACCTGGTTTGAAAATGATTTATATGAATTGATGGATAGTAACCAAATCCAGGATAACAATTTATATAGTATCAACATTGTTCAAGTAAAAGAGATTCAAAACACTTAAGAACTCTGATTAATGCAATGTCTAACCACAGCTCTAAAGGACTGATAATAAAGCATTCTACTTATCTCTTGGCAGAGAACTGATTGACTTAAGGTGCATAGCCATAGCCAGTGTAGAAATTTGTTTTGCTTGATTCTACACATTTATTATAAAGGTACAAAAGGTCCCTTCTATAATAGGCAGAAGCTAACATTTCAAAGCTCAGGATCCCAAGGCCTTTTATATCTCAAGCTTTGTAGAGATCAGTAGGATGTCTTCAAAGCAACTTCTGTACATTAATTGCTTCATCCCACTTTTAAAGAATAATCTGTAGTATTAGTTTTTTGGTGAAAACAAAAGAAATTTTCACTGTCTTATATCACTGGTTTCAACAAATTTTTGCCTATTTGTTTCTGTAATATTTTCTACCTTGTTTTTAAAAAAACCTTTCTTTATTTCATACATGAATATTCTTACTCCACATGACTTTCAATTCATTACCACATTTTAATAATCATATTCAGAAATTTCAGTGATGGGTTCACAAAACAAATCAAACAGCAAATAAATAGTGTAATTTATGCTTTTGCTCACATGAATATTTCTAATAAAGAAGATAGATTGAGAGATAAATAGGCAGATGGATGCTAAGAGAGAAGCAGAGAGAATTTTAACATGGTTTATTGAACACACCCAGAATGATGAATGGAGCAGAGGGAGGGAATAAATAAGAATTTCTTCTTTTAAGAGTCTTCTCAGGTTTTTTTAAGCAAATAAATTTTGTTCTTGCCTGGTATTATTGATTTGACATCCTAAACCGGTTTCTGGACTTATAATTTTTAAAATTTTTGTTACCTTTTGGAAAAGTCTCCTTTAAAATAATAACTTCTTTTTTTAAAATTGTGACTCCACATTTTAAATTTTCAGAAGCAGTAAATGCAGTCTTTCTGGCAGGAAACTAGAATAAGCTAGCAACGTTTGCTCTTCCTTCTCTCTCCAGAGAGAGCTAATCTCAAATTCATCCTTTAATTTATTAATAGCTGGATCCAAATTAATTTTAGCCTAATATTTAATCATATTAAGTATGTGTAATGATAGATAATTTGATTCTTTTTTTGCATCCTATTTGAAATTATCATTAAAAAAACCTTACTTTCTAACATCTAGAAGACAGGTAGCATAATTTCAGACTTCTGTTTATTTTGTCATGTGATATTTGCTAAAGAAACTTGTTAAGTTGGAAGCTACATCAGCTTTCAAGCTCTTTTATACATTTTCCAGAATTAGATATGTTCATTTTCACATGTGTATCTACAATTTTTATAATTAATTTCTGGTTGTAATCTTCTCAACCATACTTAGGAAAAAAATCTTTCATTTGTATTCCATTTTATAGTTTGCAAAAGAGTTTTTGGAATTTATTATCCTCTGAGCCTCATAGAAATTCTTTGAGGGAGATGGAGCAAGTATTTTTATTTCCATTTTAAAGATAAAACTGGGACTTTGGATTTCAGAGAGATGCAATGATTTGACCATGGTCACATAAAGAGTCCAATATGGGGAATGGATTCCAGATCTTTCTTTCTCCTATTTTTCAGGATGAAACTAGGATAGAGTAGGTGAGGCTTTGTTTAGCAGGCTGGAGACTATAGTCATAGTTTTGTACCAGTTGGAGTCTCATGTTGATTAGAGTTCACTTTGTTTTGTACTTGTGAATTCCGTGCCTTCTTATTGATCCTCTTGTCCTGAATTGCTGCCATCATCCATTCCTCTACTCTTGTTAGCCTTTTGAGCAACAGAATTGGAAGAAATCATCCAATTCTTCTGGTTGGATACATGATAAAAATATTATCTGGGCCCTCACTGAGCCAAAGCCTTTTATTCTTTACTAATCCATTCCCTATTACTCCCTGCTAAAGTTGTTCTAAATTTTCTCCTCTCCCTTTAAAGCTTTTTCATAGGATAGTATCATTAGCTGATACTAGGGAGATTCTAGATGTCTTCTACTTTCTCTACTCTTTCACTTCCTATTTTACTGAGAAAATGGAGACTATTCACCCAAAACTTCATCTCCTTTTCTTTTGATCTCAGAACCCTTTGACATAATCCTTCATTCTCTCTTCTTTTTCTTCAGTTCCTGATAATTCTTGGCAAGACCTGTCCTTCTTTATATGACTTTGATTCTATCTATTCCTGTCTTCATCAGATTATTCCTTCCATCATACCCTCTTCCTCTACCATTCACTCTCTCCTATCTGCTGATTCCTTCTCTTCCTCTATCAAACATAGTTGCCTTCCCCAGATTTAAAAAACCTTTGATAAATTCCATCTCTTCAAGTTATCATCCTCTATCTTCTCTCCCTTTCTCAGCCAAACTTTTGGGGAAAATATTGTTTACATTCCTTGCCTCTACTTTCTCCAAAACCCTTTGTATAACCTGAACTTATCTACTGTAACTATTCTAAATTTATCAATGATCTTTAAATTGTCATCAGATGTTACTCTCCCCTCACCTCCAAATCTTAATTTTCCTTGATCCTATTTGTTGTACTTGGTTCTATCAATCCCTTTGTTCTTTTTATTGTTTTTTATTTTTATAAGAAAAAATATTATTTTCAAAGGTGAAACTTAGATTTGAAAATTTCACATTGACATTTACATTTAAAATATTCACACTATAAAATATGGCATCTTCATATATGGCTTGTTTACTGCATTATTCTTCTAATTTTGCCTAGTGATATAGAACCAAGTGATGTTGAATTAGGAAAAAAATCATCCATCCACCATTATTAGGAGCCTAATATATACAATGGACTGAATATTCTTTCCTCCCTGGATTTTTTTTGACACCACTATTAAGAGAAAAAAAATTTACAATTACAAAATTTACAAAATTTACAAAATTTTACAATTTACAATTATAGATTATTATAATACATGCATTTTAATAGTGTACGTGGGAGAATGTTTAAATTGACAGTCTTCTCGTGCTCTAGCACATATCTCCTTTACATGGTATTATGAAGTAATCTGTTGTTCAATTCTTAAACAAAGACTATTGCACTTAGTTCCATTAACTGAAGTAATCAAATAGATTTTTTTTAACTTCTGATCATTACCCTGACACAATCAAGGTGGATCATTCATAAACTTGCCCTGTTCTGACAACACCACCCTAATTTCTTCTAGAGAGGAGACCTTCCTGAGCTGATTAGAGAGGGGAGCAAAGCAATGTTTTAGAATTGATATTTAAAAAAAAATTACTAAGGTTTCTCTTTCAGATTTGATCCAAGGATTCAGATTAGGATAATTTAAAAATGAATTCTTAACATTTCTGTATTAGGAAGCTCTCTCCCTTTTCTCCCTCCTTCTCTATCTCTCTCTTTCTGTCTGTCTTTCTGTCTGTGTTTGAGTCTGTGTCTCTCTCCCTCCCTCCCTCCCTCCGCCCTCCCCTCTTTCCCTCCCTCTCTCCCTCTGTATGTCTGTCTTTCTGGTTCTTTGTGTGTCTGTATCTGTGTGTGTTTGTCTCTTTCTCTCTCTCTTTTTCCCTCTGTCTCTGTTTGTCTGTCTGTCTCTCCTTACCCCCTCCTTCTTTCTCACTCTCCCCTCATCAGCTTCCTTGAGTTTAATTATCATTTTCATGTATATGTTCCCACAATGATATATTCAGTCTCTCCTCCAAAGTTTGATTCCACATCACTTCCTTCCTATTAGACATTTTAAACAGCATTTCCTAGAGACATCTCATACTCAACATGTCCAGAATATTTCATTGTCTCTCTTCCCAGATCCATAGCTCTTCCAAACTTCTCCATATCTTTTCAAAGTGTCATCATTTTTCCAGTTTCTTAGGTTTGTAAGTATGGTTTTATGCTCAATCCCTCACTTTTACTCTCTAACAAGTAGAATTAGTTGTTAAGTCTTGCTATTTTTATCTCCAAGCACTGTTCTCATCTTACTTTCTCTACTCTTACAGCCATCACCTTAGTTCAGACCTTTATTGCTACTCACCTACACTATTTTAATGGCCTCTTAAATTTGTCCCCATTCCAAGCCATCCTTCACATGACTACCAAGATAATTTTCCATAAATGAATTTTTGACTATGTCATTCCCCTTTTCTAGAAACTCTAGTGGTTCCCTATTGCTTCTGTGATAAAATATAAACTTTTCTGTTGGACTTTTATAGATCTTTAATTTCTGTCCCCCAGATCTATTCAGTTATTCTCCTTTCTACTCTTTATGAACCAACTCTCTTAGCCTTTTCTCTGTTCCCTATACCCAATTCTTGCTTTTCTTTTTCTTTCTTTGGACTGGTGGTTCTCCATCCCTGGAATGTCCTCCTTTTCACCTCTACTTCATTATATTTCTTACATCTTTGAAGATACACATACTACTTTCTAAACAAAATCTTTCCTGATTCATTCACGTGCTAGTACTTAATTACTTTGCATTTAACTATCTTGTATTTTGTATATGGTGTGTGTATAGAGTATATATCTATATATTGTGTACATGTGCTACATGTAGCATATGTTTATGTGTATACATGTATATATTTATACCTATTTATATATATATATTCATAACTACACACATATAGATACATACATATTTGCACACACAGATATGTGTGCGTGGATTGGGCAGGGGCTGATTGTATGAGTTTTCTCCTGTGATGGAATATAAATTCATTGAGATCTTAGGAACTGCTTTTGTTTGTACTTGTTTTTCCTAATGCCTAACACATAGTAGTTACTTAATAAGCACTTGTTGATTGATTGATTGAAGGTAGATTACTGGAGAGGATAAGGGAATGAATAGAATCTTAAGCTGTTGAAAGCCAATAATGTGGGAGGACACGTAGCCCCATCTCCTGGCACAACTTTTCTTAGACAATAAGCAGTGGATGGGTATACAGTGAATTGAAGACCTTTTTTTGTTCTCCTGCCCAGGAGATACCTGTTCAATATAAACTCTCTTTTTTTCCCAATTCAGTTTGTATCTGAGGGTTGATAGGTGGTGGGAAAAGGACTCATAAAGAGAAGAAGGGCTTAGTTTTCTTGGGGAATTTTCTTAGTTCAAGATAAGCCATTTCCTCTCCCCAGAAAAACCTGATGCTAGAATTTCCTGGTGTCCTCTTTAGGATATCCTCTCCTTGGCCAGAATGAAGTCCATAGCATAATCCTTCCCTGGAATAGCCTAGTTTCCATCCACAGGATCAGGAAGTGCTCTTTGTTGAGTTCTTAGATTGCAAGGTCCTTTCCAGTTCTAAATCTATGATGTTATGTTAATTATATAAGTAAACATTTGTCCTACCTCCCCAGAGCAACTTAGCTCCTGCCTAAAGAGAGCAGGGGAACTTCCCCCCCACCCTTTTTTTTAGCGATTATTTTGCTTTAAATTGTGTTTTTTGCAGATCCAAATATTACTTGACTTACTCAGAGTATGGCATTAGATATTCAGATGGATCTCACTAACCTTCATTTCTATTTGTAATTCTTCTTTTGATCTTGATTTCTTTTGATATATCAGTGAAAGAAACTTGGAAACATTCTAAAAATTAAATTCCTTCATGTAAGTAGACACGGATAGGCCCTTTAACTTGCCAAGGGGTTAGTAATGAAGCAAGAAATTGATTTTTAATTCCTAGTCTAAAATCCTGTCATTTTTCATACTGTACTGTGGGAGCCATTAGAGAAATAGTCTATAGGGATATCAGTCTTGGACAAGACTATTGTCAGTGGGCCTAGCAAATAAGAATAGTGGATCTGAATGATTTATGGCCAGGAAAGTGTGTGAACCACAATCCTCTGCCCTTTTCCACTTGTGGTAATTTGAATTGAAATATCTTTGGTGGCTTTTGTTGTGTACGGGCTGGGGTCTCTCTCCCCCTTAAACTGATATCATATGCATTTAAACGGTTGGAGAACAGAATATAGAAGTTGCAGTGATGTGCACTTTCTCCTCTAGTATCTCCAAGTTGGCTACTTCCTAAACTAATTCAGAATATTCAAAGGCAGAGGTGAGGAATCTTTTCATTAGAAGGCTGACAGTCAATTTGAAGAGATTTTATCAGGTTGCAGACAAATATGGGCAGTGAAAAATATGTATACAATGTTAAGTCATTTTATTTACCCCATATTGAAGATACAGATCTGCAATTGGTCTGCAAGTTATGATTTCACTGAATTATCTGGTGATACAGAGAGATTAATTGATTTACCCAAATCACTTTATTCTACTCCTAGCCCTGTTTATGACTTCCATTGGATTTTGAAACTATCCCCTCTCTTGCTGGCTCACCCTGGAACTTTTCTCAGTGCCTGAAGCCTTCTTACTACCTTGGTGACCTTGTTAGCCTATAACCTCCTCATGTAAAAATCTCTCTGCAAGATCCACTTCCCTTAAGGAATTCTTTCTGAAGCCTCCATTTTGCAAGATCAGCCTACTTTCATTCTTTATTTTTCTTACTTTTATTCTTGATTTGGTTGGTTCCTAACTATTTTTGAACTTCAGCCTCATGCCTTCCTCCCTCTCCACCATCTTTTCATCTCCCTTTTGTAGGTTTTTTTCCTCTATTGGACTGTAAGTTCCTTTAGGTCAAGGATTATCTTTTTTTTTTTTTTTTGCATGTATTGGTCTATATTGTACTTAAGTTATTTTCAGTCATGTCTGACTACATGATCTTACTTGTGGCAAAGATACTGGGGTGATGTGCCATTTTCTTCTCCAGCTTATTTTACAGATGAGAAAACTGAGGCAAACAGGATTAGGTGACTTGCCCAGGATCACATAGCTAGTTAGTGTCTGAGGCTAAATTTGAACTCAAGAAGGTAATTCTTCCTGATTCCAGAGCAAGCATTCTATCCAAAGTGCTTAGTGCATAGTAAGTGCTTAATAAATACTTGCTTCCTCCCTTTCTTTCATAGTCACCTTTTGGCCTCTATGTGTCATATATAAGGCATATGTGAACTCAAATTTTCACCATGAAGCTAATCTTCTAATTTGCTATTATATCAGGTTACTTTTATCTATTTTTATTATATTTGCCAAAATTAAAATAGATTATGAAGGATTAAGTACAATTTAATGCCATTCAAAAAAAAGATTGCATTCTCTCACATTTGTCAAAATTAAAACAAATTATGATCAAGCAAGAACAATTTAAAACTTTTTTTTTAATCTTCATGTTGTAACGTTTAGTTCCAGCTCTTTTCAACCTCATTTGATTTTTTTTTAAAATGAGCATCTGTCATCAACAGTGATTTTAGGCCTATTTTATTTCAAGTATAGTATGAGTAAGAAAACACTCTAAATTTGGATCCAGAAGACCTGGTCTTCAATCTTATCTCTGCTAATTATGTTTGTAAAACCTTGGAAACCTTGTTTTCTCTTTCTTGATATGTGACTTCCCCTCATCTGAAAAGAGAGGAGTATTAGATGAAGAAGCTTTAAGGTCCTTTTCATTTTTTACTTTTCAGATGATTCTACATTCTCTCAGTAATTTCACTCATTTATGCAACTCATCTTTTGCAACTAAACAACTCAGTAGATAGAACATTGGATTTGGAGTCAGAAAGACCCATGTTCTAATCTTGCCTTAGACACTTATTAACTATATACTTCTAGACAAGTCACTTCATTTCAGTTTTCCTCAGTTTCCTTGTCTGCAGAATTTGAATAATAATAGTGTCTAGCTATTAAAGAATCAAATGAGATGATATGTAAAATATTTGTCCATTCTTAAAGTGTCATATAAATGCTAGCTATTATCATTATCATAAACTATTTATGAATGAATTCCAAAAATCTCTTAGCTCAAAGTCTGATTTCTTTTTTATGGTCCAGGAGGTTGGTCATTTCCCATTGCCTACAGAATATTTCTATTTGGACAACCAGAAGCACCTCATAACTCAAAATATTAGAAATGAAACTTACCAGTTTCTGTGCAAAATCCATCTTCCTTTTAACTTTCTAATTTCTGTTGTTTGAACCACCATTCATATTGCTTTGCATGCTTGAATTCTCAAAGTTGTCTTTGGCTCCTCATATTTCTTCATTTCTCTCATCCAGTTGATTATTGATGACCCTTTGCCTCTTTCCTTTTCAGTGACTCAGTCCTTTGGAACACCTGCTTTTTTTTTTTTTTTTTTTTTTCTGAGGGCCAGCCTAATTCAGTTCCAAGAATTTCATTGCCAAATAGGATGTAAGGCTATGAATTTTTCAGCCACTGAAAGGTCCAAAGACTAGCTAATAAAAATTGTAAGAGAGTTAAAATCTTCATTAGTGGAGGGAGTAATCACACTTAAAGAACCACAAAATTCTTTAAGTATCAAATCAATCCACAAGTTAATAAGCATTCATTATGTGCCAGACATCATGGACAAAAAGACAAAAATGAAACAATACCTGCCTTCAAGGAGCTCACATTCTATTGAAGAGTAAGGGAGAATGTGACATGTTTTGGACTAGAATCTATAGATCTGGCAGTCACTGGCATAGGAATCATTACACTTGTGAGAGTGAATGGATCATCAAGTTAGATACCATATAATAGAGAAAGAAATGTGAAAAGATCTATCTGATCATGTCCATCAGACTCACAAGATTCATGAGCTGGAAGAAATCTTATCAGCCCTCTAATATAATCCACATAATCCTTATAAGAATCCTCACTACAACAGACCAAGCAGCTTTCCAGCCTCTGACTGGAAGTTTCCAATGAGAGGAATTTCTTCTCCTTAAAGCTTCCCCTTCCCACTTTTAGATTTCTGTAGTTATTAGGAAGTTTTTCTTGACATGAAGCATTAGTTAGTTGTTTTTTTGTTTTTGTTTTTTTTTTTCCATTTTTATACTAATGTTCTTGGTCTGCTCTCCAAACTCACACTTTTCTACAAGAGAGCCTTTCAAAGACTTGTCATACTCCTTTGTTCAGTGATTCCCTATTGTCCATCTGAAGTTCAAAATCATTAGCCTGACTTTCAAGGTACTCTAAGTATTGATTCCTCTTTTCCCCCTCTATGTTTATTTCACATTAACCTTCTCCAGACATGGTATAGTTTAACTGTTGTTCTGTAGATTTGTGTTGGGGGGTTGGGGAGGAGAGTCAGAAAAAGCATTTCAAAGACATTCTCAAGATCTCTCTTAAGAACTTTAGAATTGATCATATGACATGGGAAATGGCACAGTATGGTATACCTTATCAGAGAAAGTGTTGTGCTCTATGAGCAAAGCAGAATTGAATTAGCTCAAAGGAAACACAAAATATGCAAAATTATATTTAGTAACTGTCAGAGGCCACATCTGAATTCAAGTAAGTAAATCTTCCTGACTCCAGGCCCTGGGCTCTATCTAATGCCCCACCTAGCAGCCCCTATTATCTAACTACTATCAGACTATTCACTATCTCTTTTTATAAAGTTTAATACTATCTAGACTCAATTGCTTTACTTATGCAAAACCCTAAGCCTGGAAACCTTTCCCTCCCATCTCCTTCTTTCTCTCAAGCTCACTTTTTCTAGGGAAATTTCTATGATTCCTATCCCTTCACAAAGTTTAGAAATGATCTTTCCCTTCCCTTGACCTTGCATATGCTTTTCAACCCTTCTTATATACTTTTTATATTCTATTTTGAGTTATAATTATTGCATGTTTTAATGCAATTGTCTATTTATCTGTCAATCTATTTATCTATCATATTATCTTGTACTGAATGGCAAGTTCTATCAAAGTGGTAACTTTATCTTTGTGTCTACTCCAGAATTTAAAACAGTGAATAGTAGGTGTTTCAAACAACAACCACACAGTGTTTTTTTTTTTTTTTACAATACAGAGTTCTTTTGATCATTTGCCCAAGGGTTATTAGCAAAAATTGACTTTAGGTTTTATGATGCTCATTACTTTAAATTTTTTTTAAAATTTTTAAAGCTATTTTCATAGGCTTACTTTTCAACATTCACCCTTGTATTCCAAATTTTTTTTCTCTCCCTCTCTTCCCCTCCATCCTCTCCCCTAGACAGCACGTAATCCAATATATTGTTATAAATGTGCAATTCTTCTATACATATTTCCACAATTATCATGCTGCACAAGAAAAATCAGATCAAAAAAAGGAAAAAAAATGAAAAAGAAAACAAAAAGCAAGCAAACAACAACAAAAAAGGTGAAAATACTATGTTGCGATGCACATTCAGTCCCCATAATTCTCTCTCTGGGTGCAGATGGCTCTCCCCATAACAAGTCTGCTGGAATTGGCCTGAATCACCTCATTGTTGAAAAGAGCCAAATCTATCAGAGTTGATCATCACATAATCTAGTTGTTGTACAATGTTCTCTTGGTTCTACTCACTTCTCTTGGCATCAGTTCATATAAGTCTCTCCAGGCCTTTCTGATATTATCCTGATGATCATTTTTTATAGAAAAATAATATTCCATAATATTCATATACCATAACTTATTCAGTCATTCTCCAACTGATGGGTATCCACTCAGTTTCCAGTTCCTTGCTACTACAAAAAGAGCTGCCACAAATATTTTTGCACATGCGAGCCTTTTCCCTTTTTTATGATCTCTTTGGAATACAGACCCAGTAGAAACACTGCTGGATCAAAAGGTATGCACAGTTTGATAGCCCTTTAGGCACAGTTCCAAATTGTTCTCCAGAATGATTGGTTTAGTTCACAATTCCACCAACAATGTATTAGTGTCCCAGTTTTCTCATATCTCCTCCAACATTCATTATTATCTTTTCCTGTCATCTTAGCCAATCTGAGAGATGTATAGTAGTACCTTAGGGTTGTCTTAATTTGCATTTCTCTAATCAATAGTGATTTAGAGCATTTTTTCATATGACTAGAAATAGTTTTAATTTCTTCATCTGAAAATTGTCTGTTAATATACTTGGATCATTTATCAACTGGAGAATATTTGTTGCTATTTATGGAAAAAATAAAGAGGCTAGAATTTCCTGATCTCCACCTTGTACTTTTTATTTTCTATCCATTTTTTTACTTCCTTCTCCCTCCCTCTTTTCCTCAAATAGTTTTGACTATGGGCTTTGGAATATCTAAACCTTTCAGAATGCCAACAGTCAAGGAACCCAAATCTCTTTAGAATACAATTTCAAATGAACATATTTCATATATTGATAATTTTTTCCAGGGGTATCTTTGTATGTGTTATACTTGGTTTTATTTATTGATTGATTCAATATTTATTTAATCTCTGAAAATATTCACATGTGATGTTACTTTTCTGTCCCCTTCCAGGGGTCCTCATATGGAAAAAGGATTGAGTTTGGGGGATTTGTAGATCTTGAAATAAAATGGATTTAGCTAACAAAAAACTAAACTATATTCCCAGTATAGTGTCCCTCCTTTTCTCTCCCCCAATTCCAGTTTCTATTTATTTATTTATTTTTACTTAAAAGAAAAGTAAGAAAGTAGGAAAGAGGCAACAAGAAAACAGACCTGCTATTGTCAGAGATATACACTCCCCTGCTGTTTGGCTCCACTAACTGACTCCACTGACTGACAGGATTCCCAGTTTACCATAATTGAGAGCTTTGATTTCAGTCATTTGGCCTTCAGAGCAGCAGGGAATGAAGGTTCAATTTGTCTTAAAACCTCAAACTGATTCCATGGTATACATGCCAATAAACCAGAGGGTGTATACCATGTTCTCTTTATTTTGTCCCTTGAGATGTCTGGCAGCTTTACAGAAAAAGACAGCAACCCAAAGTGAATTTCTCCACCCATTTGTGCTGAAGTGGTTTCCATAGTCTCCTAGAGAAACACAAAGGATTTGGGATAATTTCCTTACTCTATAATAGGATACTAAAACACGCCCAATGCCATGATACATGCTTTCATCTTATTTTCATAATCTTACCATTCTTTTTTTTTTTCTTAATTCAATTGATCGAATATTTATTGAGTCAAGTCCCATCAGCAAGTATTATTGAACATTTATTGGGTGTTAGGCCCTGTATTAAGGTCATTGGCTCTGTAATGTTGGAGCAGTCACTGAATCTCAGTGCTTGAGCCAAACTTCCTTCCCTCCCCTCCTCCTTTCCTTCCTCCCTCTCTCTTTCCTCCTTTCCTTCCTCCCTCTCTCTTTCCTCCCTCCCTCCCTTCCTCCCTTCCTCCCTCCCTCCCTCCCTTCCTCCCTCCTTCCCTCCCTCCCTCCCTTCCTTCCTTCCTTCCTTCCTTCCTTCC
>JAJPUD010000416.1:406639-482798 GCA_023553655.1 Myrmecobius fasciatus | reverse complement strand
TCCTTCCTCCTTCCTTCCTTCCTTCCTTCCTTCCTTCCTTCCTTCCTTCCTTCCTTCCTTCCTTCCTTCCTATTTACAAAAAGAATAGACAATATGGCTGCTCTTAAGAACCATACTATCAGTTCGGGAAACCCAAATGATGCACATGAAACAAGTCTGTTGATTCAATGATGATTTGCTTTAAGTAATAATACAGATTGTAAGAACTGTTTTGTAGAAAGTAAACATTAGTCTGGAATGGAGTAGCTTGAGCAAGTTTTATGAAGTAAATCTTACTTCTGATCAGGGAGGTGCTGGATTGTTAAATTTTCAGCATGAATATTTAGACTTTGGCAGTCATCAAAGGCTACAAATCAGGATTTAATTTATTGTTTTGTTGATTGTCTAGGCTTAAGAAAATAATAGAGAAAATATTAATAATAGGTATATTATTTGGGTGAATATGGCCTATTCACTTGCCCCTTCAATCCTCATCTATAAATAAGGCAGTTGGATTAGATGGCCTGAAATCCCTTTCAGCTTTGAGTCTATGATCCCAAAATGAAAAGGAGGGTCTTAGGCATTCTTAATTTGGGATCCCTGCACTTATGTTCAAAAATATTTTGAAAACTATATTTCACTATTTCTTTTCATATGAAAAGGTGCTCTAAATCACTATTGATCAGAGAAATACAAATTAAGACAACTCTGAGATACCACTACACACCTGTCAGATTGGCTAAGATGACAGGAAAAGATAAAGATGAATGTTGGAGGGGATGTGGGAAAACTGGGACACTGATACATTGTTGGTGGAACTGTGAACGGATCCAACCATTTTGGAGAGCAATCTGGAACTATGCTCAAAGAGTTATCAAACTGTGCATACCCTTTGACCCACCAGTGTTTCTACTGAGGCTATCCCAAAGAGATCTTAAAGGAAGGAAAGGGACCCACATGTGCAAAAATGTTTGTGGCAGCCCTTTTTGTAGTGGCTAGAAATTGGAAACTGAATGGATGCCCATCAATTGGAGAATGGCTGAATAAGTTATGGTATATGAATGTTATGGAATATTATTGCTCTGTAAGAAACAACCAGCAGGATGATTTCAGAGAGGCCTGGAGAGACTTGCATGAACTGATGCTGAGTGAAATCAGCAGAACCAGGAGATCCTTATACACAGCAACAACAAGACTATAAGATGATCAATTCTGATGGATGTGGCTCAATTTCTGATGGACTTGGATGTTTCAAACCAGTTCCAATTGTTCAGTGATAAATAAAGCCATCTACAACCAGAGAGAAGCCTGTGGGAACTGAGTGTGGACCCCAACATAGCATTTTTACTGTTTTTGTTGTTGTTTGCTTGCATTTTATTTTGCTTCTCTTTTTTTCTTGTGCAGCAAGATACTTGTATAAATATATATGCATATATTGGATTTAACATATTTCTACTATGTTTAACATATATTGGACTACTTGCCATCTAGGGCAGGGAGTGGGGGAAGAAGGGGAAAATTGGAACACAAGGTTTTGCAAGGGGCTAATGTTGAAAAATTGTCAATGCATATGTTTTGAAAAATAGAAAGCTTTAAAAAAAAAAAAAACCCTCACAGAAATTCCCATTCTTTCTGCAAGATCAACAAGATAACTTTCTGGGCTCAATGGCAAAGGGGTAGCACCATAGAGAAGGTTGGGATGGGAGGAATTCTATAAATTCTACGTTTTATAATATTCCATATTCGTCAAGGCTATAATCATATAATAATTCAAACACTTCCATTTATTTCTTCCTCCATTGTGTACCAAATAAAACCTACAACTCCTTAAAACAAAAACAAAATAAAAAACAAAACTATGTTTCAGAATTTCTCCTTTGTAGTGCTATGCATTTTCGTTTAGGTATGTTGAAACGTTGTTCTGAGAGGGTTTCCAAATAGCTTCACAAAATAGCCAAACATAAGCTTTGTAATAGGGCACTTCAGGTCAGAGAAACCACTTGAAACAAGAGAAAAGAATAGAATGAATAAGGCTTAATGTAATGGATTTCACTGGATGAAAATAAGGACTTGATAGCAACATGTTGCATTTAAAAAGCACTTTAAGATTTACAACAAACCTATAGAGTTTGAATAGTTATCTGATATGGTATCAATTACTAATTGTTTTATGTTTTAGTATGTTTTATTTTATTTAGTACATTATTATTTCTTTGTTAAGCTTTTTATTTGTATAACATATGTATGGGTAGTTCCCCAACCTTGATCTTTACAAAGCTTTCCAATACAAATTTTACCCCCAGTCCCCTCCCCTCCCCTAGATGGCAGGAAGTCCACTACATGTTAATAATGTTGAAATGCTTGAGAAGTTATGCAAGAAAAATCCTATCTACAAGAAAAAAAAGAATCAGAGAAAGGCAACACAATTCAAGCAAATGTCAATAGAGATCATGAAAATGTTACGTTGTGGTCCATATTTCATGTCCCTCTTTCTGGGTGTATGTACATTATTATTTTTAAAAAGACTAGATTTCAGTTTATCTGAAATTAGTTTTCTGTTTCCTTATTTCCTAATTATGATGCATTTGAAAGTTTCCATACAGCCTAATATCACCAAACCATATTCATTTCAAGTTAGATTTACTTAACATTTTCCAATTTCTTGGAAATAAAATACTTTTTCATTAGTTTCTTGTCTTCTTTAATTTTAAATTTCTTTTTTTTTTCAGTAACAAATAGCCTATAATGTAGAGTTTATGCTTTTGGCTCAAACAAATGTGAATCATGTGTGAGTTGAACAGAAAAATGGTTTAATTCCTTGAAAAAAAAAGAACAGCTTTATATAAATGATCCCCAAAGCTTGAGAGATACACTATAATTTATTATTTAAAGATAATTCATTCAGGAGCAAATAGCTTCTCTTTAAAATCCTTAGTGCAAGATAGGCTTATAAAAAGAGTGACCACCATTAGATGTTTGGTTTTTTTTTTTAATTGAATAAAAGGGCATATATATTTCAATGGATCAAGAATAGAATATTTTGGGTAAACTATATATACTAATTGTTTAAAATCCATGAATAACTCAATTCACAAGGGTTTGAATACATATTATCCAAATCCTATACATGTAACGCTCTATACTTCCATCTACAAAGTTTCTGAAAGGTCAGTAAGGACAATATAGTTGACTAAGTGAATAACTTAAATCATTGTGAGATTTGAGTTTTGCTTTTCTGAATTGAAATTCCTATCTGTTGGGCATCTTTCCCTAATACTTTCTTGGTAACCAACTAGCTTATTTACTTTGGTCTGTGGAAGTGGAGGAAATTTCCCTTCAAATGCAATAGTGTGAGAAGAACTGTTTTTTTTTTTTTTTGAAGGGGCAGCAGGGAGCATATTATAGTTTGCTGTTACTGGCAATTTTTCCACGAAAATTCTCCCCCAAAAAGCACATGAAATGCTCTATTGAATTTACTTTCATCTTTTCTCCTCCAGTTTGTCTCTTCCTCTAAGGGATGGCCACAAAGAATTTTTTTTTTTTCCATTTCACAAGTGCTTGTCTATTCAAAGAAATGAATTTAACTATGTTTGTTTCAGGAAGAATCCGCTTAAGGGCAAGTGGCCTATTTAAGCATGAACTGACTCAAAAAATATTTTTAAGCAAAAGTTTTTAACAGTTTCCATGCTGATATTCACATGGTTAGGTGAAGTTCTTTTTTATAAAGAAAACTTCATCTGCATTTTTCAATGTTGCCACTTTCTACATGATTCCCACCAGGCATCCTTTGGGGATTCTGGGGTAGGGGGATTGGGTAGATTCCATTTCTGCTTTTGGTACTGATGGTTCTCTCTCTTCCTGTCCCATTGTCAATGTTTCTTTGCCTACACTTTGTAATTGGTTTTAGTTGCTTTGAATATTTAGCAATCTCATACTTACTCTACCTTTCATTATCCAGTGCCAGTAATTGGTCTAAAGATTCTTCATGTATCTTAAGAAAAGAGTATTGTGTGTCAAACATAGATATAAGAAATATAGTCCTGGGTGGAAATCAGACTTGACATTTAAACAAACAATTATTTATTAAATCCATCACTTTGCATGAGCTGGTGCAATTACATCCAATTTCCTTTTGTTGGCTTCTGTTGCCTGGTTTTGGTGTAGGAGGAGCTGAAGCCTTCTGGATAAGCAGCTCATTCATTCCCTTCTGTAAACTCCAAATTTTCTGGGCAAAGAAAATCCTACTACTATTGACAAATATCTCATATATTAGGCTCTTTTAGTCTTGAATTTACATACATATTTCATACTATTGCTGATCAGTTAATTAGTCAAGCAAAAAGAATGCATTAAGTACTTAGTCTGTTCCAGCTAATCTGTTACACAATGAGAATACATACATACATACATACATACATACATACATACATATACATATATGTATGTGTGTGATTGTATAACACAATCACACAATTATGGAAGCTGCTGGTGTTGATGCTGTGTTTCCTTCTCTTCTTTCTCCTCTCTAATTAACAAATTTTTATTTAAGTTCTACTATGTGCTGACACTGGAGATACAAAGATAAAAATGAAACAGCCCCTACCATAAAGGAGCCTACATTACAATTTCTTTCCTTTCTTCTTTTCCTTTTTCTTTCTCCTCCTTTTCCTTTCTTGCTATTTTGCTTTAAAGATTACAAAATGCTTTTCTCAAAAACCAAACATCAAAGGTTGATTACTGTATTGATTATATTTCTCATGTCTGTAAGGTTAAAGGGATAGTGACTCCCCTTCCCTCCACTCTTTCTCCTCTTCCTTCTCCCTCTTTCTGTCTCTATCTCTTTTCCCCACTCCTTTCTGTCCCCCCTCTTTCTCCCTCTCTCCCTTTCCCCTTTCTAAGTATCCAAGTATTAAAATGCTTCATTTGTAGATTAGAGCATTTGGCCTCTCCTATATGAAAAAGGGACATCTTAAGTTACTTGAAAGAATGATCCCTTTACAGATGAAGTTATTGGTTAATACTTCTAGAATGATGAGAAGTATATGAGTCAATCTTGATCAAAAGACCATTGTATAGTCTCTTATCTCTTAGGGTATTTTCTTAGAAAATGAAGAGTATGAGTATGATTTATTCTTTGTGTGAATTTGCCTAATATCAGATGTGAGCTAATATCAATATGAAGAATGGTATTACATGAGATTTTTTAAAATAGTAATCAGGCCCTTTATTTAAATAATGAACAGTCTAGGGGATAATTTCACCCACATAGACCTTGATAGAGCTGACTTTAGTGATGACTTAAGGATGGGAATGCTACTGTTATGGCACTGGTATTGTCCCTTATCATGGATGCTGATGCTGCCATTGCGACATAGGTCCATTCCAATATATTTATTTGCCCGAGTTTATGAGCTCTTTTAACTTCCCAAGCTGAATTTTTTCTCATATGAAAAAGAGTCAGTGTCTCTTCCTTCTCCTGAACCCCTGGTACCTCTTTGCCTTTTTTATTTAAAAGATCACCATTTATACCAAATACATCCTAATTAAGTGGGACCTTATGGAGTCAAGGGTGGTCTTTTTACTGTTTGTTTTTATAGCATATATAACATTTTCTCCAAAAGAAAATGTTTTGACCCCAAATTTTTCCACATTAACTATCTTTACAAGTCTAAAAGTAATGGAAATATTTCCTCTTAGAAAATAATAAAACATTATCCGTTATGTGAATTTGGGAGGGATTACTTGATTTAGAATTATCTAGTAGGTGGCATAGATGGCAAGTATCCTGGTCTTACTGCCATATCTAATGCTTTTTCTCATCTTTTATTAAAGCTAGCCTTTTTGACTTTGATATATGTCATGTTAGCACCTTGTAAATCCTTCTAGTAATACCTTTCTGTTACAAAGGTATAAACACTGTTGTTTCTACCCCATTTGCTTCTCTTCCTGTCATTTTTATAGGGCTTTTTAACCTGCTAATGTTCCAGGATATTAATTTAAAACAGCCAGCTGCAGAGTTAAGAATTCTTCCTTGCTTGTGATAAGTTGACCTCTTTTTACCTATTTTCTTAACAAATTCAGATTGGAAAGGCGGATTTTCATAATCCTTTGAGCAGACACAGTTCTTCCCTGAGGTTTGCAATTTAGCAGTTTTGCTATTGTCAGGACTTTATATGGAGGGCACACACCTTTGTAAGTCAGTCCCTTGTCCCAGGTTAGGTTTCACTGCTTTTTCTTTTTTTTTTTTTTTTTTTTTTTTTTTTTTTTTGCCTTAGACATGGTATTCCTTTTGAATATCTATTTTGTCATCCCCCAAACTTGTCAATATCCAAATGTATTCAGATTGGCGATTTTACTTCTTTATCCCCTCATCTCTTCTCATCTGAGCAGTTGCAAACTCTTAAATCAAAGAATTTTTTAACTTCAATCCTTTTCCCTTGGAGCTCTTATTATTGGTATAGATCTGGGGATAAAAATGCTCCTATTTTTTTCCTTCAGCTTAACAAATTTATTAATCCAGGAATCATGTTGTCTTTCTGTCTGTAATGTTCTTCTTATTGTTTCAGTTGGTTGAATTTTCATTATTCACTTTACCCCTGACTACTTTCTGATATGTCTTGATTTATGGATTCAGACATTTATATAGTCAATAACCATTTATTAAGCAACTACTATGTGCCAGGTTTTAAGTACTATAGATATAAAAAGAGGTATCCTGACCTTAGGGAGCTCACAATCTGATGGGAAAGATAACAGGCAAAGAAATAATATTTAAAAACAAGTGATATACAGGATAAATAGAAAATAATTAAGAAAGAGAAGGCATTAGGATTAAGAGGAATTGGTTAAGACTTTATGAAGAAGGTGGGATTTTATTGTATTAAAGGAAGCCTTTGTTGCAACTCAGTTCACAGGCTGCATTTAGTGCACAATCATCTGCCAATAAAAAAACAAGCACCCACACTTCCTCCACTTCAGTCTTGACTTGTAGCCTTTTCAAGTTGAATAATTTGCCATCAGGGAGGTAGCTGACTTTGATGCCATACATTCTCATTGCAAGCATTTAAACATCATGCTAAAAAAGCATAGGAGCAAGCTCACAGCCATTGGTGTATGCCTGTGAAATATGAAGTCTACTAGCCCCATGCCAGGAAATTGAATCATTTCCATTTGAACTGTCTTAGGATGACTCTGAAGATCACCTGGGAGGATATGGAACCAGACACTGAGTTCTTTTCTTGAACTCTATTGATTGCTAAGCATTCAAATTCAGCTGCAGAGAGCACAACTCTGATGGGCTGGTCACGTTGTTCAAATGTTAATGTATGCTTGCCTAAAAGCCTATTCTGTAGAGAATGCACACAAGGAAAGCACTGATATGCTAGTCAGAAAAAGTGATATAGCAGCAATAAGATTATACAATGATCAATTCTGATGGATGTGGCTCTTTTCAACAATGAGATGATTCAGGCCAGTTCCAATGATCTTGTGATAAAGAAAGCCATCTATACCCAGAGAGGACTGTGTATCACAACATAACATTTTTATTCTTTTTGTTGTTGTTTGCTTGCATTTTGTTTTCTTTCTCATTTTTTTTTTCCTTTTTGATCTGATTTTCCTTGTGCAGCACAATAATTGTAGAAATATGTATGGAAGAATTGCACATGTTTAACATATATTGGATTACTTGCCATCTAGCAGAAGGAATGGGAGAAAGGGGGAAAAATTGGAACACAAGATTTTTCAAGGGTCAATATTGAAAAATTATCTTTGCATATGTTTTGAAAAGAAAAAGCTTTAATAAAATAAAATAAAAAAGAAAAAGTGATACAAGGACATTCTCAAGGTCTCTCTACAGAACTTTGGAACTGAGTGTGTGACATGGGAGACACTGGCACAGGACTGGCCAGTATGGGTGCTCTCATCAGAGAAGGTGCTGTGCTTTTTGAGCAAAACAGCACAGTTAGAGAATCCACCCTAAATGCTCACATCGTGCCCAACCTGTGGTAGAGCATTCTGAGCTCATATTGTTCTGATCAGCTACAGTCAGAAACATTGCAACTTGACTCTAACATAGAGATGTCATTTTGCTCTTTAACAATCAGCCAACCAAAGAAAGCCAGTAAGGTGAGGAGATGAAGATAAGGAGGGAGAACATTTCAAGCATGGGGAATGCTTACTTGAAAGCCTGTTCTGCAGAGATCTCACACAAGGAAAGCACTCGTGTTAGTCAGAAAAAGTGATACAAGGACACTTTCAAGGTCTCACTTAAGAACTCTGGAACTGTAGTAGAGAGATGGAATGTCTTGTTAGTGGAACAGTGTCATTGGAATGAAGAATATATGATCAAGGAAAACAAGAAAGGTAGGAAGGGGCTAAGTTATGAAGAGCTTTGAATGCCAAACAGGATTGTAGCTGATCATGGAGGTGATAAGGAACCACTGGAGTTTATTGAGTAGGGAATGACATGATTGGACCTACCTTTTAGAAAAATTGCTTTGGTGACTGTAGGATGAATTGTAGTGGGGAGAGATTAGAGACAAGGACACTCACCAGAAAGCAATTGCAATAATCCAAAAACGAGGAGATTGCAAGATTTCAAGAGATATTGTAAAGGTGAAATTGACAGTCCTTGGCAATAGTTATAAGGTTTGACGTAGAGTCCATGGATGGTGGTGGGGATGATGTTGTCTTCTACAGAAATAGGGAAGGTAGGAAGTAAGGAGGGTTTGTTGTTATTGTTTAAATATTTTCAATTATGAACCCGTTAGGGATTTTCTTAGAAAAGATACAGGAATTGTTTGCCATTTACTTCACCAGTTCATGTTACAGATGAAGGAACTGAGACAAACAGGGTTTAGTGACTTGTCTGGGATGACATAGTTTGTGTCTGAGGCTAGATTTAAACTCAGGAAAATGAGTCTTCTTGACTCCAAGCCTGGTACTCTATCTCCTGTATCTTCTAGCTGCCTAGATAGGATAGTTTAGGGGGAAAGATAATGGGTTCAGTTTAAGGTAAGCTATCTCCTGGACAACTATATAGTTGAAGATGTTTGAAAGGCAGCTGGAGATGCAAGATTTAAGGACAGCAGGGAGGTTGGAGCAGGATAAGTAGATGTAAGAATCATAAGTATAGAAATGGCAACTAAAACCTAATATAGTAGTATAGAGGGAGAATAGGGCCCAGAATAGAACCTTGTGTGACAGCTTGATTAGAAGTGTGGTCTGGATGAGGATATACCAAAGAAGACTGAGAATGAGTGATCACATAGATAGGATAAGATCTAAGAATGAATGGTGCCCCCAAAACCTAGAATGAAAAGAGTGTGAATGAAGAGAGACCCATTGAGAAAAGTCCATGGAATTTAGCAATTAGGAAAGTAACTTTGGAGAGCAGTTTCAGTGGAATGATGAGTCAGAAACCAGATTGTAGAGTTAAGAAGAGACTGAGAAAAGAGAAAGTAGACTTCCAATTGGTTGGATTTCACAGACCATTATCATATAGAGTTTAGAGTGAAAGGGATTTTAGAGGTCAGTTAGTCCAACTCCCTCTTTTTTCAGAGGAAAATGAGCTCCAGTGTCCTGGCCATGGTTCCACAGCAAAGAATAAAACTTATTTCTTGTAACTACATTTTCATTGCTCTTTCCCATCCTTTCCTCATATGGAGAACTCACCAATGGCACACAGGAAACTTAGAAAAGATGATTAAACCCTTAATGGTGGAATAAGAATTCTCTTCTTCAGTTTTTTCTTTGCTAGATTTCTTAATTGTAGGAGAGTATCTCTTATTGGAATCATGTTCCATATATAGGAACCAGAAGCACTCGCATCCATCTCTGGGAGACAGGAATCAAGAATTTCTTTCTTCATCTGTCAAAAACAAATGGATTTATGAATATGGTAATGATGTCTATGTGAATTAATTCTTGTGCTGGTAATAGGTACCAAGATTAGTACTAGTGTAAAATGGTACTAGTAATAAAGTAAGTTATTAAGCCTAAATTTGAGTCTATTAGCTGAAAAAATTCTTTAGTTTATGTTTATGTGTCTTTTAATGAAATTAAAAGATGCTTGCTCCTTGGAAAGCAAGCTATGGCAAATCTAAACAGCATACTAGAAAGCAGCGATATGTCAACAAAAGTCAAAGCTGTGGTTTTTCTACAATTTTATATGGCTGTAGGATTTAGACTATAAGCAAAGCAAAACACTGTGAAATCAATGCTTTCAAATTGATGTGCTAGAGACTTTTTAAAAGTCCCTTGGACAACAGAGAAGTCAAATTGGTCAAAACTTAAAGAAATTAATTCAGGTTGTCCTCTGGAAAGTCAGATGCTGAAGCTGATGTTTAAATACGTTGATCACATAATGAGAAGATCAGACTCATTAGAAAAGACCTTGGTGTTGGGAAATTGGAAGGCAAAAGGAAAGGGGGACAGTTGAGGAAAAGATGGCTAAATAGTATTATGGAAACAATTAACATGAACATAGAGAGACTTTGAGAGATAATGGAGTATAGAAGGGTCTGGTGTATTATGGTCCATGGGGTCATGAAACATGACTGCATAAATGAACAACATCAATGACAAATTGTGTGTGAATGGATGAATGTTAGTTGCCCCAAATAATATTCTTCCAGAAATACAATCTTCAATGTTTTCCACAAAGTAAATAAGTAGTCACATTTTATTTTATTTTATTTAGCATCCACTGTATCTCTACAATCTCACTGAGAGGTTATGGATGACATATGGAAATATTTCCCATTATCCTGAAATGGATGTGACTTTTCCATGAGAGAGGGATAGGGAAAGCCAGTTGAGCGTAATTTTAACAATGCCTTTCTTCCCCATTATAGTAGAAAGTAAGGAGTGGGTGAGAAAAGAGAGTAGAAGGAAGCCTCTTTCTTCAAAGAGCTATCTAGCATAGCTTTCTCAGAACATCACAGTAATGACATGCTTGTCTTCTCTCTGAAAGGCATTTCTTTATATGCTTGTTAACATTGGTGGATTAGCATTTATAATTTAGCATCCTATAACTGGAAGATTTCAGATAAAGGTTAGATGTCCATTGTCCTTGCACTTGTCACAAATCTTATATAGGGATTGTTTGTCGCATAAGATCTTGACTGGATGACCATTGAAATTCCTTCTAACACTCTCAGATATGACAAATGTAAAAACTAACAGCTGACATCAAAGTAGGAGACTAAAGAGCTAGAAGAAAAAAAAAGATGAGAATAGTAGTCTGCAATCATTTTGTGTAGGGACAAATAATCCTACATAGCTCTTCCAAGTCATTCTTCAAATTGCTGTTTTTAAAGCAATACTGTAAACATGTGACTCCTTGCCTCAGGAAGCTTCATCAACTCCCTATTACCTCACAGTTAAAATAAAACTCCTATTTGCCATCTATAATTCTTCAAAATCTGCCTCTTACCTGTTTCCATCTTAGTTCTGCGTTATTTTGCCCCCATATACACACATTTCAGTCAAATGCGCCAATTTGCTATTCCAAATAACAGAATGTGCTGATATATGTTTAACAGTCAGCTGGGGGTAGGGCAAGACACACAGAATATAGGCATGATACACTTTTAAGTTTATTCTACATTATTCAAATTTTCTCCATCACTTAAGTCTAGACGATCCACAAAATCAAGTCCTAATTTTAAAAGCTGGTACTAGCTGACTCCAGTACATGACCTGTATGTGTTTTTCTATGTCCCATGTAAGTAGCTCTGTCCTACCTCTCTCCCATTTACTAGGAAAAAAATTAAAAAGCCAAACTTTTGTGAGAAATATGCCTAGTTAAACAAAGGAAATTCTCACATAGTCCATGTCTAAAAATGTATGTCTCATTCAGCATTTCAATTGCATAGCATATTTCATCACTGGCTCTTGGGAATTGTGGTTGTTCATTGCATTAATCAGAGTTCTTAAGACTTTCAAAGTTGTTTGTTTGCCTTTAACTGGAAATTGAGTGGATGCCCATTAGCTGGGGAATGGCTAAATAAGTTATGGCATATGAAGATAATGAAATATTCTTGTTCTATAAAAAATAATGAACAAGCTGACTTCAGAAAAGCTTGGAAAGACTTACATGAACTCATGCTGAGTGAAGTGATCAGAACAGGAGAACATTGTACACAGTAACAGCAAGACAATAAGATAATCAACTGTGATGGTCTTAGTTCTTTTCAATGATGTGGTGATTTAAGGCAATTCCAAAAGACTTGGGATGGAAAATGTCATCCACAGCCAGAGAGAGAACTATGGAGACTGAATGTGGATTGAAGCATAGTATTTTCACTTTTGTTGTTATTGCTATTTGTTTGCTCTTCTGTTTTTTTTTTTACTTTCTTGTATTTTTGACCTTTTATTCTGATTTTCCTGCACAACTTGACAAATTAGGAAATATGTTTAAAAGAATTGCACATATTTAAACTATATCAGATTACTTGCTGTCTTTGGGAGGGGAAAGGTAAAAGAGGGATGGAGAAAAATTTGGAGCACAAAGTTTTATAAAAATGAGTGTTGAAAAACTATCTGTACATGTATTTGGAAAAATAAAATTCTATTGAAAAAATAAAGTTGTTTGCCTTTGCAGTGTTATTATTGTTGTATAAATAGTTCTTATGATTCTATTCATTTTGCTCAGTGTTAGTTCATACAAGTTTTCCCAGGTTTCTCCAAATCAACTTTTATATCATTAATTTTGGCATGATAGTGTTCCATCATGTTTATATATCCACAAATTTGTTTAGCCAATCTCTATATTCTGCAGACTATTTTTCTTTCCTTATCTGCCTCTGTATGGGTTTATTCCCTAATAGAAGAGAGGGTCTTTTTTTCTATGCTTCCTTAGAGCCTGGCATATAAAAGGCACTTAATAAATGTACCTTGAATTGAGTTGATTATCTCATTAGGCTTTTGAGAGTATCACTGTCTCAGTTACAACAACAATTAAAAAAAAAAAAAACAATTGGCAATTTAATCTACCAGAAGACTGAAAGTTAGGAGATTTATGCCTAAATCCCAGCATTGTCACTAACTGTAGAAGGGAAGGAAAGAAACACAAGTCTCAGCTTTCTTGTTTGCAAAATGAGGCTCGTGGACTAGATGAACTTTAAGTCTCTTCCAGTTCTAAGACAAGTCTGTGAAAGTTATTCTTTTCTCATTTGAGCAAAAAGCATTTTGCTTCCATACCACTAATTTGCTTCTACTTCCTGAGCCTGGGATGGCATGGTGTGAAATGGATGATAGTAATTTTCATAGCTTGAGTCATCACTTTATCTCCAGGAAGCAAATAAAGTTCATATGCAGTATATCTTATGACAAGATATATTTTTTGTATAGTATTCAACTGCATTTGAAGCCTATTGGGTTTCTTTTGTGTCTTCTATTTACTGTCACCTTTTTTTTTTTTTTGAGGTGGGGAGTGCTTTGCATCCCTCAGTGACTGGTTGTTCAGGACTGGTTGTATCCCAAGCAAAAAGCCATCTGCTGATTGCTACTATACTTTGCTCAGCCTTTTTGGGGCATGAAACCAGACTCTAACAATAGCATCCATCTAAAAAGCTCACTCTTCAAGGCTTTGAGGGGAAACTTGTCAAACATAAGGAAGTTTTCTTTGATATTTTCTCATAAAATTTAGAATTATCTCTTTATTTAAATGCCGGTGCTTGGAGAGGTCAGTTCAGAATGAGATGTCTTATTTTCTGAGTCTTTGTGGAAGAGGTGGAACATGGAGACCACAGTGGACTAATTCCTTTTCAAACATCCAGCTGTCTCTTTTGCCTAATGGGAAATTTATTGGATGAGAATTCCAGATACCTGTCACATCAGAAAAGAAGGGATTTAGGTCAGTACAATTAAATGTCCAAGAGGAGAGAGAGAACTCTGTCTTCCTTAAATAATAATATTAAATTCTTTTATGTTTTAAAATTTTTTATTGAAGTTTTTTATTTTCAAAATATATGCAAGGATAATTTTTCAACATTGATCCTTGAAAAACCTTATATTCCAGTTTTCTCCCCTTTTCCCCATCCCATCTCCTAGATGGCAAGTAATCCAATATATGTTAAACATAGTAATATATATGTTAAATCCAATATAGGCATACATATTTATACAATTATCTTGCTGCACAAGAAAAATAACATCAAAAAAGGACAAAAATGAGAAAGAAAATAAAATTCAAGCAAACCACAACAAAAAAGAGTGAAAATGCTAAATTGTGATTCACACTCAGTTTTCACAGTCCGCTCTCTGGGTGCAGATGGCTCTCTTCATCACAAGATCTTTGGAACTGGACTGAATCATTTCATTATTGGCAAGAGTCACGTCCATCAGAATTGATTATTGTATAATCTTGCTGTTGTTGTATACAATGTTCTCCTGATTCTACTCCACTCTCTCCAGACCTTTCTGAAATCACCCTGCTAGTCATTTCTTACAGAACAATAATATTCCATAACATTCATATACCATAATTTATTCAGCCATTCTCCAATTGATGGGCATCCATTCGGCTTCCAGTTTCTTGCCACTACAAAGAGGGCTGCCACAAACATTCTTGCACATGTGGGTCCCTTTCCCTCCTTTAAGATCTCTTTGGGATATAAGCCCAATAGAAACACTGCTGGGTCAAAGGGTATGCACAGTTTGATAATTTTTTGAGCATAGTTCCAAATTGCTCTCCAGAATGGTTGGAGCCATTCACAGTTCCACCAACAATGTATCAGTGTCCCAGTTTTCCCACATCCCCTCCAACATTCGTCATTATCTTTTCCTGTCATTTTAGCCAATCTGACAGGTGTGTAGTGGTACCTCAGAGTTGTCTTAATTTGCATTTCTCTGATTAATAGTGATTTAGAAAACCTTTTCATATGACTAGAAATGGTTTCAATTTCTTTATCTAAAAATTGTTCGTATCCTTTAACCAATATTAAATTCTTTTAAGTAATTCTTAAGATGTTAGATGTTTATTTTTCTCAACTATGATTTGGTTTCTAGAAATAAACTGGTTACAATCTACATGTGTAGAATTAACCCTAGATTCTGTCTACTGACATCTCAATTTAAATGACTGCAGCCTAGAATTCATATTTTGTTCTTCAAAAAAATGAAGAATATTTGCTTTCTCCCTAATCTCTCCCCAAATCTCAGATTTATTTGTGTATGTGTATACATTAATAGAATCTTAAATTCTTGAGGATAAGGATTATTTAATGCCCTCATTATGTTTCTAGCAACTAGTACAGTTTTTGGCACATAGTAGGTACTTAATAAATACTTGCTAATTGACCACTTATTGATGTATGCAGGTATCCACATAAGCACACTCAATTCTTGGCCTGCTAGATCTACTTCTTTTTTTCAGATTAGTTTTCAACCAAGCCATTTTCTTTTTCATAACTTCTTGGAGTTAAACTACTACAAAAGGTAATCATGACTCATCAGGCCTTACCAGGGTCACAAAGCTAGGGAATATTAAGTGTCTGAGACCAGATTTGAACTCAGGTCTTCCTGACTTCAGGGCTGGTACTCTATCCACTGTGCCACCTAGCTGCCCCACATAATATATGCTTAATAAATTAATAATTCATTAGGGGAAAAAAGGCATGTCTTGTGAAGATGTTAGGATATAAATCTAATAAAACCAGTGGCCCATGTGAGGAGGCTTAAGGAGTTGAGGTGAGACCAGAAGTGGGTGCCATAATGTTAGTAAATTGAATTTTGCTGTTCTTTGGCCCCTTCTGTGAGATTCTCATCAAACAGCTGAATTCCATCCCTTGTGTCTTTCTTTGCTCCTTCTGTAGATGTTAGTCTCTGGCACTGTAATATCTCTTGGGGTTAAGGCTTTAGGATTGGTATAAGAAATGTCATTAAACCTGTGATTTTAAAATCCAGTCTTTTCCTTATTTGCCTAAGAAGAGCTTGTCATCTCTTGACATGTTGCTATATTTGCTAAATTATCTATCTTGATTCTCTTAGTTTGTTGGTGCCCCCAATATGATTTATATATGCTTGCTATCCTTATTTAGCTAAAGTGACAGCCAGGTGATCACCTGCCATTTTGCCTTTGAAACTGTTGTTAAACTCTTAAAGATTTTCCAATTACTACATCTAATTACAAGGAAGAATAAATTACTGAAGCGAGCCAAATTATCTTGCGTGTCATAACAATAATTAACATTAAAATATGAAATTGCTGCCATTTTGATAAACAGATGATATAGCAGAAACCTTTGCCTCACCTTTTGAGTGCAGGAAGAGAAAGAAATGCCTTATGAGAAGGATGGTGACTCTCCTTATTCTCTTGGCCATTTAGACAAGAAGTGAAACTGGAATTTATCTTGCTGGAAGGACTTTTGGCCAGTTACACTTTTAAAGAAAGCCTTAAAAATAATAGTGTACTTATTTATTCTATTATTTCTTTTTTTTCCATCTCTGACAACTTGCCTTCACATTGGCTTTCTCCCATGCCTCTTCATTACTATAAATCTATTACATACTTTAACTTGCAGCTTTTCTTCTCCCCATTTGCTGATGTCCTTCTTCTCTATCTGGGATTTATTTTACTAGATAGAATGCCAAATAGAAATAGTGGTTTTCTTTTATCTCCATCGTATGGCACATAGTAGGTACTCAGTTTGTTAAATAATTGATAGCTATGTGATCAAGTCATAGTATTACCAGATCATAGGATTGCAAAACTAAAGTAGAAAAGGACTACAGAGGCTTAATAATAGTAGTAATAGACAACATTTATATAATAATTTGGGCTTTGCAAAACACTTTACATATATTGTCTCATGATATCAATAACAGATTCTGTATTAAATTATCTAAATTTTACTGATGAGCAAACTGAGACTAAGAACTTTGGTGATTTCTCCAGGGGCATGTAGTTAGTAAGTATCTGAGGTTGGATTGAACTCAGGTTCTAGTGCTCTACCCATTGTTCCCCTTAGTTCTAGTTCAACTATTTCACTTAACCTCAGGAAACTCTGTAAAACTTTTTGACTAAAATATAGAAAGATTACACATGTGCCTTAGTGGAGAGAATTCCCCTGTTGACTGATGATAACTAGAATATATGAAGCTCATTTTAGCATCATTTGGTGGGTAGCATGTGACAGATGAGAGATAAAGAAAAGTTGGACCAAATAATTAGAGGGGAAAATTATCACCTGCCACCAGTAGCTGGGATTAGAATATCCTTCTGTTTATCCTTTGGACTTTATTTTTATAGCCAGAGTTCCTATTTAGTGTATAGTTGACAAGGGAAAGGATCAAAGTGCTGGATGCATACCTTGTCTGTGCTAGTAATGAATTGTATAATTTTCACTTCTGTTCCTCTTTTCAATTCATCAAACTCTCCTATAATGTGAGGACTTTGAGCAGTGGGATTTAATTTGAGACAATGGTGAAATTTTAAATTTATTGTAGCCAGGAGGTGAGTATTAATCTGCCTTTCAATGAGTTCTCTTTAAGAGAACTGGGCATCATGGGGGCTTTGAGGGAGATTATGGGCAACTTGCCTCTGACATTTATGGCTGTTTGCCTCTCATCTTGTAAATGGACTTAATCTAACCACGAATTGGCCAATTACAAATCAAAATGAGTTTGGGGGAAATCAATTAATAGGCCTAAGAGAAATTTTAAATGTTTTGCTGTTTTATTTCTAATTCCTCTCCCAACTTGCACCTCTCCACCTAAAACCAAATAATACTTTCTGAGAATATATCTTTTAAAATGGATAACTGCTCTATGTGCCCATGATTGCTTTGGAGACAACCTGCTTGTTTTAGGGTACGGGTCAAAGTCCAAAGCTGACATTAAGAAAAAGCCCTTTTAGATTTCACTAATTTGCTGGGGAAATAGTTTTTCTTCTTGATGATTAGTTAGTACCTCTCTCATGTGTTTATATATTGTAATGTCATTTAGAGGACAGAGAATCATAAAATTGCAGATCTGGAAGGGATTTTCAAAGACCTTAAGTTCAGCTCTCTCAGTTTGTAGATGAAGTTACTTACCTTAAGTCACACATTAACAAAGTCATGATTAGAACCCAAGCCTCCTAGTTACATGTCTGGTGGTCTTTTGGCCATATCACAGCCTTTCATTATCTGTTTAGGCTGTCCTTCCCACTTTCTATCAGCAATAATGGAAAATATGACACAGCTGTCCTGATCACTTAGATGCTATCATTATCATCATTATTATTATTGTTATTGATTCTAGAGGACAGATATGAATCATGCTATTCATGACAAGTGATGGACTTAGGACACAATGAGATGTATATCTGTATATACATTTATGTGTGAATGCATATGCATATA
Source organism: Myrmecobius fasciatus (assembly GCA_023553655.1). Lineage (NCBI taxonomy): Eukaryota > Metazoa > Chordata > Mammalia > Dasyuromorphia > Myrmecobiidae > Myrmecobius > Myrmecobius fasciatus. The sequence continues at coordinate 464,469 of JAJPUD010000416.1, read as the reverse complement.
TTGTGCATACATATCTATTTGTGTGTATATGTATATATATGTATGTATATATATTATATAATCTTCAAAGGAATTTGTTTTGCTTAACCATGCATATTTATTAAAAAAAATTTGTTTTTCTTTTCTTTCTATTTTTTAATAGTGGGGACAGAGATAGAAGAAAAATAGGATTCTGTTAATTTTTTTAACCAGGGAAGTGGAGGAATTACAGATATGGAATATTATATGCTCTTTCAGATAAGATTACTGTTTATGTTATTAGTTTTGCTCAGTTTTATTTTGTTATAAGTGCTCTCACAGAATGGGGATGATCTGTAAATTTGTAATTTGTAATATTTGTATTTTGTAATATATGTGCAAATATTTTGTAATTATATATAAATAAATAATTTGTAATATAAAAGCAAAGCTATCAATGAAATATATTTTTTTAAATGAAGGCAGTTAGTTGGCATATAGTGGATAGAGTGCTGAGTTTGGAGACCTGAGTCTGAATCCTACCTACCCTCAACACAATAATTATTTGATCTTGGGCAAGTCACCTCTGCCTGAGTTTCCTTATCTGTAAAATAGGGATAATAATAGTACCTTCCTTGGCTCAGGTTGTGAGGTTTTAAGTTTCATAAGCTCCAGACTAGACGAGACTGAACAAGTTATCTAAACCAATGCTCTCATTTTATAGATAAAGTAATAGAAGAGATTCAGTTGGTCTCTCAGATTGATTGGGTCATGTGGGATTCTAACTATAAATTCAGGGTTCTTTCCACTTTCCCACACTGCTTCTGCCAAGCTTGTTGATCTCCTTGGAATCCAATAAGTTGGACATTATTCAGTGAAAGACAGTATATAGTTGAAATTGAAAGGCTGAGAGTTTGTGAAATACATGAATATATGTGGTGGAAAAAGTCCCAGGGGCCATGCATTTGATTTCATTCAGAATCTGTCTAGCCACAGGAAGCAGTAACTCAGGAGCAAAAGCCTAAGTAGGCTAGTTCACACTAATAAATTTGCAGTAGGCTCAGCTGGTTTAGAACAAGTAGAGAACTCTAATCAATTAAAACTCCTTAGGTACTGTTCCAGATGAGAATTCTTTTGTAATTTCTGATCTCTGGGAGGTGGATAGAGGAGGAAACAGATGGGGAGGGGAACCCTCATGGAATCTTCATTTCTCTCTCTTTTTTTAAAATCCCTGCCCAAGTGAAAGATAAAAGAGTAGTATCTTTCTATGGATACCACTCTCTAGGAGTACTGACTTTATAGCCAAGTGTCTGGCATAGAGCAGGTAATTAATAAATAGTGTTGATTAGTTGACAGGTTCTAATGACATGTTTTCATAGAGTATACACTATGGTCAGGGCAGCCAAATGGTGCAGTGGATAAAATTCCTTGATTAGAGCCAGAAAGACTCATTTTCCTCAAATCTAGACTCAGATACTCACTGTGGGATCTTGGATAAGTCCCCTAACCCTATTTGCCTCAATTTCCTTATTTATAAAATGAGTGGAGAAGGAAATAGCAAACCCTTGATGCCTTTGCCAAGAAAACCCCAGATGGGATCATGAAGAATTGTAGGAGTGAAATGACTAAGTAGTTAATTCCTTGTGAGAACTGTGCAGTAAGTTTTTTTGTGACAATGTGTGATCTCTCTATACTTGAAAGGTATGGCCTATTTCACAAACTGTAGAAGCTCAATATAGGTTCATGGAGGAAATTACATGGCTCTATGGAAAGAGTACTGGATTGGGAGTCAAAAAATATAGTTCATATTCTGGCTTTTCACCATTGCCTGTGTGACCTTAGGCAATCCATTTGAGCTCTCTCAACTGAGACAGAATTGAGCTTTAGTGTGGGTAGAGTAAGATAACTGCCTTTTAATGTTTGAAGAGCTTTTAAGTGTAAGGGAGATTAGATGTATTCTGGGAAGATCCAGAGAGCAGAACTAAAACCAGTCAATGCAAGTTACAGGGATGATGATGTAAAGGAGAACATGTTTTAAAAGTAAAACTGTTTCATAATAGAATGAGCTGTTTCATTAGGAATTGATTTCCCTGTTATTGGAGTTATGCAAACAAAAGCTAAGAAGGTTGTATTCACATATTAGGTGAGGTGCTTACACTAGTTTATACCTAAGATCCTTTCCAACCATGATTCTGTATATGATTTCAGGTAAAAAAAAATATGTCTAACAAAGTAATGGTTCTTTGACTCATCTGGAGACTATGAAATTTCCAATTTTAAAAGAAAAAAAGGAGAGAGGAGAAAAGTTAGGAAAATGTGGGTGAGGGGATCTGATAGGGAGATGATGGTGTTCCATAGTAATTAGGGTCTGGACACTCAGGGGACATCATAAGGGCACCAGATGCCTAGTGATGGAGTGGTAAGTGGTAAAAAAAAAAATGAGACTAGATTTCTGGAACAGGAATGAAAAACTAAAAATGTGCCTACTTCATCATTTTGCCGGGGGTTAGCCAGTTTTGGAGGGCATGACTCATATTTTCCTGCCGTCTTTGGATAAATATCCAAAGTGACCAGGAACAGAGTGATTACTACAACTTATATAAGCTAGTCCTTTATGGAGAAAATAGTTAAACCTCAAAAATTTCATTAAATGAATTACATACTTTGAGAATGGTTTTTATTTTGTGTTCTCTGCAGTGTCACACATTGGAAAATGGGAATCTGTAGCTAATATATGCATTTTCATCTATAATGTATTTAAAAGCTCTCTTAGATGAATACTTGATAATTAAGTGATTGACATGTTCTTTCACTTGCAATCACATATACCTGCAAATTGCCCTCTTTCTCATAGGCAATACTTTGGATAAATTTCGAAATTTCCACTGGCATTTTTTTTTGATTGTAGAAGATGAAATAATACTTTATTTTGCAATATGTTGAGTATTCATACTGTTTTATGGTTGTGTTTTTTATTCATTAACAGCCTGTGCAGTAGTGCCAGAATTCTGAGAAAGTATAAGAATTATGCGCTAAACTTAAATTCTAAGATTTAAAGATTTTGAAAAGTTGAATGTTTTCATATATATTTGGGTGATTTTTAATTCTTATTGTTTAACTGAGTTGCCAATGTGAAAGGAAGGAAGAATAAAGGATAGAAAAAAGGAAAGAAGAAATAGAGTTCCCTAAGCAAGTTTAACTTTTTCTTTCTTACGGATCAATTCATGGATGCATAATCTGCTCTTCCTCTTTGTCCCTCCTCTCTACTATTCCTCTCTATCCCCCTTCACTTTGCCCCAAAAAAAGAGAGAGAGAGAAAAAAAAAAAAGAAAAGTTGTTGGAGATTTAGATTGAGTCTTAGTGCTACAACTTCTTGTTAGAAGTCTGTGAACTTTTTAATCTCTATGAATTCTTATTTTCTCATCTTTAAAATAAAGATACTTATAGCTATATTACTCTATAGGATTGTTGAGGGAAAAATACTTGCTAAACTCTTATGTATATGTTAATTATCATCATAATTATTACCTTTCTCAAAAGAAAACTCTCCTCTCCACTCTCCCCATATAAAGTCTAACAGGAAATAAAATTATTCAAGAGAAATGATCTATGAACTTTAAGCTAAGGAAAAGAGATTACCCACAAGAATAGGCATCATGGTATGTCATCTTACTATATATCACCATCCTTTGTAGTCAAAGATACTGCTGCTAATAGAACTTGCTACTTAGATCTTTGGGATGTTTGAGAAGACTACTACCCTTGAAAAAGCTCCCCTTTGATCTTTGGGTGTCCAATACATCATCCCTTGATAAAAACTTGCCTTTGATCTGTAACCATGACTACAGTCTGAAAGCCTTTTGACTGGTTGTAGCTCAGCCTCCTTATCCTTGACTTCACGCCTTTGCCCTGAACAGAGTAGTCCATTCCAGATTGCAGCATACCAGGCTGCTGCTGTCATCCATCCAGCTGCCCATAGCTGGGACACATCATTTGGAATTGTTTCTTCCCCATGTTCTGACAGCATTTCTTCCTGCCTGCTTGGCATCCCATTGCCCCCTTTAGTGTTCTATACATCTAGAAAGTATGCTTGTGTGCTTGTTTTGCTTTTCAATAATTTTCAATCAATTCCAGTTCTTTGTGACCCCAGTTGGGTTGTTTTTGCTTTTGTTTTTTTGGTAAATATATTGAAGTGGTTTGCCATTTCTTTCTCCAGCTCATTTTACAGATGAGCAAACTGAGGGAAACAAGATTCAGTGACTTGCCCAGGGTCACACAGCTAGTAACTGCTTGAGGTTGGATTTGCTATCTATTTAATTCAAAGAGATAGGGTTAAATCAAATGTGACATTTTTAGGATGGTTAATGACATAGTTTTGCCTGGGGAAAAAGCCCATTAGTGAATGAGAAGATGTCTAAGTAAGAAAAGACTTTCCCCAATATAATGGACAAATAAAAAAAATCGTTCTAATGGTAAAATGGGTCCTGTGGGACACTCAGAGCTTGGTCAGTTATTGAAGACACCAAGATCATCTACTGTGTCCCAGGCCATTGCCAGTTGTCTCGAGTTTTCTCCTGTCACTAGATTTTAGTGACTCTGGAATGGGGAGTGAAGCTCATGACTTTGTGCAACTCTGTCTCACTTAAAATTCACTTGAAAGTCAATACATGATCTTCATAATGCCATTGATCCTCTTTGAAAATGAAAGACTAACAGCAACAGCATCTATAAGGAGGGAAACAATATGAGTAGGAGAGTTCAGCTGCAAGTCAATTAACTGATAATTGTGCACTGTGCTAAGTGCTAGAGAGACATACGCCTTTAATGATAAAAATTATTTCCATTGATAATTAAATTGAATAGATATCAAAGTGTTTTCACTGTCCCTGCCCTCAAGAAGTTCACATTCTATTGGGAGAAATAACATGTAAATATACACATAAATTTTATACATAAAATAAATATATACAAAAAACAAACCTATAGATAAGCATATATGTAAAATATGTATTTATAGAGAAACATACACATACATCTATTTATTTATTTATACACACACATTGAGTTTAATATTACCTAGAATGAATGGAAAGTAATATTAGAAGGAAGGCATTAGAAGTAGGGGATGAGTGGGGGAAGGAATAGGGGAAAGACCTACAGAAGGTGATTTTTCAGTTAAACCAGGGAGGGCAGGAGGTAAAGGTGTGTGATGGAGAAATAGTTTTAGACCTGGTGAAGAGACAATGAAATGACATTGCATGGGGGGGGGGAGTGTGTGAGTTAAATTTTGTATGAAAAGAACAACAGCTAGACTAATTTGCTAACTCATTTGGAGGAAGAGTAGTATAAGAAGATTGAAAAGGTAGCAAAGATTCAAGTGGTGAAGGGCCTTAAATAACAAATTAATTTCATCCTGGAGGTAATGGAAAGCTGTTAGAATTTACTAAGTAGAAGGTGAGGTGAGATTGACATCATCAGACCTGTGCTATAGGAAAATCAGAAAGTGTTTCCTAACCCAGAGTATAATGACAAAGATGATGATAATCAACCATTTTTAAAAATACTGTTCTATTATCCCCCAATTACATATAAATACTATTTTAAAAATTCATTTTAAAAACATTTTAATTTCTAAATTTTCCCTCTCTTTTCCTCCTTAACCACTCTCATCCTGAGATATAAGTAATTAATTTGATATAGGTTGTACATGTTCAATAATGCAAATCATAGGTAATTAATCTTTATTGTCCTTTCTATTGATAAAACCATATTGGTTTCTCTCATATTGCATTATGTGACAGAGCCAAGGACTTTAGTGGTGAGAACTTTCTTTTTCTTTCTTTCTTTCTTTCTTTTTTTTTTAATCTTTAGTAGTTGTGACTTCAAAAGGGACATTGCCTGATCGATAGTTGCAGGAACAAGGCTTGAAGCCCATATGAGAGAAGACCCTTGCCATCTTCTACAACAAAGCTTCTAAAATTGTGGATCTGGACTCTAAATGGAGTCTCATAACTGAATGTGGAGGTCATGAAATTATGATTTATTATCAGTAAATGTTTTATTTGTATACCTATTTTATATACTTATATACACAAAGTTGCATAAAAATTTCTTGGATGAAAAGGATTTGTGATTGGAAAAAGTTTACTAAGCTCTTCTCTACATTCAAATTGGAACAGAAAAACACTTTGTTTCTTACTTTCACTTCCATACCTTTCCTGCTATCACTCAGCAACTGCTCCTTTAAGATTTATCCATCTGTCTCCATCACTTGATTCACACCCTAGTTTCAGTTATTTACTGGGCTAGTGGAACCCCTTTTCTTGTTTCCTCCAAGAAGTGAGCACCTCAGTTAATCTTTTATTCTTTCCTATCCTCTGAGTTTATTCTTGTGAGCTTCAAAATGCATGTTGATATCCCTTCAAATACTCTTGCCTTCCTATTCCACATTCCATTCAACTTTCCATGACTTACCCTTTTAATTCATCTCAACCACACAGAAGGGTATCAGAGAGCCATGCAAAAGTACTTTGACCACCATGATCCAGAACTCAGAAATTTCTTTATTTGATCACAACATCCTGCAATTCCATCTGTCCCTTCCTTTCTTCTTCTTAACCTTTTCTTTTTTCTCACCATAACAGTCACTCCACACCTACTTTCTTTCTCCTATTTAATTTTTGGCCATAGGGCATTTGTTTCCTAGGCCATTGCCTCTCTAACATTCTGATTCCCCTTTCTTTTTTATTTTTGATCCCATAGTTAAACAAGACAAGTGCTTTCTATTCTGAAGTTCTTGTACTATTTCTGCTCATGATTTGCCAAACACAAATCCTTGGCTACTCATATGCCTTCTCTTCTCTAAAACTGCTGCTGCCACAGGTTCATTATCTAAATTCTATTAAGTCCCTGCTGTTGTATGGTGATCATTCTATTATTCTCTAATTAACTTTCTATTACACCCTTCCAATTGGTTGTTTTCAAAACTCCTTTCCCTGTTTTAAGCCTCTTATACCATCCAGACCTCTCTCCTTTCAATTGGACTCCTCTTTTACCAACTATAATCACTTTCTTTATACTATCCCACTATTCCAAAACCCTTCAATATCATCCTTCATTCTCTTCCTTTGATCCAGTCTCTACTGATGAGATATGTTCCTATACTTGTTCCCTTGACTCTCTTCCTAAAAGTTTCTTGACCTTTAGGATTTCTGTAATAAATGTGGCTGTTCTTATTTTTTTTCAGTTATTTTACACATCAGTTCCTTCTCCATATTCTGTAATCCAATGAAAGTCTTGAGTAGCACTCCCTGACTCTGCCTTTTCACTGTTCTCCCTTCTCACTTTTACCTCCTGGCTTGGTAGATCCTGGGAGAGCTTGAGCTGTGAACCAAGGCTCATGTTATCTCTGGAGGCTCCCATACATAGCAGACATTAAGTAATATGCTAGAATCTTGTTAGTTTGCCAGGCTCCCTATTGGCAGTTGGTTAAATTATTTCTAAGGAATAAAATCTAGTTGTCATCAAAACTTGAGAGCCAACATTTCTTTCATCATTAGTGAAAAATGAGTTGTTAGGTACATTTTTGTTCTAAGGCTCCTTGCCAAATCTAACTGTACTTTAGATGTGATCTGGGAAGAAGACAGATGGTAAGTTCCACTTCTTTGCTTCCAGGAACACAATCATCTTTTATTTTTATTGGTTAAAATCCACCTACAAATTTTAGATTGTTTCCCTTTATATGCCAAGGATGTACAGGGAAATAAAATAAGTATTTTACTATATATTGGGCTTTTACTTTTCTTTAGGAGATAGATTAACTGGTTTTCTCATTTTTGATTTTGTAATTTCCTGACTCTACCTTACCTCTCAATCTAGAATAACAGAACTTTATTGGCTTCAATTTGCTTGACTCGTGTCCTTTGTGGAATTGAAGTGTTGCCATTTAGGTTAATTAGTATGCAAGAATTTCATTTCTGGGGGAGTGTAAAACAATGTTCAAGCTCCTAGTAACCTTGGGCTCTCCTAGGAACCAAGTAGAGGAAGAATCTCATTTCTTATTAATGTAATTCATGATGACAGAGAGAATTACAACTATGAAATTACAAATTGGAAATTGGAAATTAGACTTGTAGGTGGAGCCAAGATGGGAAAGCCAAGGACTTGTCTGAGTTCTCCAAATCATCCAAATGCATTTAAACAATGATTCTAAACAAATTCTGGAGCTGCAGAATACACAAATAGATGGAGTGAATCAATTTCCAGTGCAAGACAACTTAGAAGATTAGGAGGAAAGGTCTGTTGTACCAGGAAGAGAGAGGAGTGCAGTTTTGGAGATAGGACTCCATCAAACTAGGAGTATGCCTCTAGATGACTATATCAGTGACAGCAGTGGTGGTTTCTAGATCTCTTGGGCCACAGACAATTAGGGGAAACAACAATTAGTCAGAAGATTTACAGGGGTCTCTTTGCTGTTGCATCACCTATACTTGGGTTTGGGTCAGACTTCAGTCTTTAGTTGCAAGAGCTCCTAATAACAGGAGCACTAGTGCAGCAGAGCTTACAGCAGCAGGGGAGCAGGGACCCTGGTCACAGTTCCAGGACTGAAAAGAGTGTCAGTGCACAGTACAGGAGAGTAATAAACACTTCTTTCCCCACATCTTACCATCTTGGAAAAGCCAAAAACTTATAAATGTTCAGAAAACAGCTCTGAAAACAATTGCACTAAAATTTTGAAGCTTGGGATAGTGTCCCCTCTCAAGCTGAACTCCACTTTAGTGTTGAGTTAAAAGTCAAGAAATAGGCTGGAAATGAGCTAACAACAGAAAAAAATTCTGACCATAGAAAGTTACTATGATGACAAAGAAATCAAAACACATACTCAGAAGAAGAAAACAAAGTCAAAATTCCTTCATCCAAAGCCTTAAAGAAATATATAAATTGGTTCTATGCCATGAAGAGCTCAAAAATGATTTTAAAAATCAAGTAAGAGAGGTAGAGAAATCAAGAAGAGAAATGGGAGTGACACAAAAAAATTATCATGGAAAAAAGTCAACAGTCAATAAAGGAGGCACAAAAAAATGACTGAAGAAAATAGTATCTTAAAGGACAGAGTAGGCCAAATGATAAAAAAAAAAAATCGAATGAAGAAAAAATTGCTTTGAAAAATTGAATTGGCCAAATGGGAAAAAATGTACAAATTTCTTTGAAAAGAATTCCTTAAAAAGTAGAATTAGCCAAATGGGAAAAGTGATACAAAAGCTCTATGAGGAAAAAAAAATAATTTCTTAAAAGTTAGAATTGAGCAAATGGAAGTTAATGGCTTTTGACACATCAAGACACAATAAAACAAATAAAAAATGAAAAAAAAAAGAAATGTGAAATATTTTTTTTGGAAAAACAATTGACCTGGAAAATAGATCTAGGACAAATAATTAAGAATTATTGGGCAACCTAAAAGTCATGATCAAAAAACAAATGCCTAGACATAATCTTTCAAGAAATTATCAAGGGGGGCAGCTAGGTGGCGCAGTGTATAGAGCACCAGCCCTGAAGTCAGGAGGACCTGAGTTCAAATCTGGTCTCAGACACGTAACAGCTGTGTGACCCTGGGCAAGTCACTTAACCCCAATTGCCTCAGCAAAAAAAAAAAAAAAAAAAAAAAAGAAAAGAAATTATCAAGGAAAAATGTCTGATATCCTAAAACCAGAAGGTAAAATAGAAACTGAAAAATTCCACTAATCACCTTCTAGTTGAGATCCCAAATTGAAAATTCCTGGAAATATTATAGCCAAATTCCAGAAAAAAAAATAGAAAATCCCAGGGGAAAAAATAGCGCAAAAAGCCAAAAAGCAACAATTCAAATATCGTGAAGTCATCTTTAGGATAACACAAGATTTAGCAGCTTCTGCCTTAAAGGATTGAAGGGCTTGGAATATGTTATTCTGGAGGGCAAAAGAGCATTACACCAACCAAGAATCACCTATCCAGAAAAACTGAGTATAATTCTTCAGAGGAAAAGATGGTCACTCAATGAAATAGAGTACTTTCAAGCATTCATGATGAAAAGATCACAGCTGAATAGAAAATGTGACTTTCAATTACAAGATGTAAAAGAAACATAAAAAGGTAAATAGACAAGAAAAATCACAAAGAATTTAATAAGATTAAGCTGTTTATATTCCTACATGGGAAAATAATACTTATAATTCCTAAAAACTTTTTTATTGTTAAGGGTGTTAGAAGGGGTATAGATAGAGAGCAGAAGTGTGAGTTGAGTGTGATATCATTATGATTATCTATAAAAATAAAACTAAGACATTATAAGGATGCACTGGGAAAACAGAAAAGGGAAAGCTAGAATGAGATAAATTTTCTGATATAAAAGAGTTCTGAAAGATTTTTACATTGATAGGGAAAGTAGGGAGGAGAGCACATGAACATTGGAAGTGGCTCAGAGAGGGAATGATATACACACTCATTTGGGTGTAGAAAGCTATCTTACCCTATAGGAAAGGAAGCAGGGAAGATAATAAAAAAGTTTTAGTGAAGCTGATAGAAGACAGGGTAATTTGGGGGAGGTACAAGTCAGAAGCAAACACTTTTGAGCATGGACAAGATAAAAGGAAAGAGAAAGTAGGAAAAATAGGGAGGAAATAGGATGGAGGGAAATATATAGTTGGTAATCATTACTGTGAAAAAAATGTACAATGAATTTCTCCAGTAAAAACTTCATTTCTCAAAACATAGAAAATGGAGTCAATTTTATTGAAATAAGAGCCATTTCTCAGTTTATAAATGGTCAAGTGATATGAGCAGGCAGTTTTCAGACAAAGTAATCAAAAATATCTGTAGTCATATGAAAAAATGCTCTAAATCACTTTTGATGAGAAAAATGCAAATTAGAACAATTCTGATCTACTGTTAGATTGGCTAATATGGCAGAAAAGGAAAATGAAAAATATTGGAGGGGAATATTGGAAAATTTAGACACTAAAGTAGTGAAGTTGCATACTTAATCAACTATCTTGGAGAGCAATTTAGAACTATATACCCAAAGGCCTTCAACCAAGAAATAACCACTACTAAGCCTGTATTTCAAAGAGGTAAAAAACAAAAAGAAAAAAAGATCCGTATATACAATATAAGCTGTGCAAAAGAGCTATGCAGGCACGAAAGAACTATGCAGTTTTTAAAATGGTGGAAAAGAATTGGAAATTGAGAAGATGTCCTTCAATTGGGGAATGGCTGAATAAGTTGAGATTGAATACTATTGTACTTTAAGAAATGATGAACAGGATGTTCTGAGAAACACATGGAAAGACTAACATGAACTGATGATACAAAGTGAAATGAACAGAACCAGGAGAACATTGTGCACATTAATGGCAAAAATGTATGATGATCTACTGTGAAAAACTATTCTCAGCAATACAATGATCAAAGATAATACTATAGGATTATGATGAAAGGTGCTATCTCCAGAGAAAGAATTGATAGTGCCTGAATGAAGATCAAAGATGCTTTTTCTTTATTGTCTTTATTTTTCTTGTGTTTGTTGTTGTTGTTGTTTTGGTCTGTGCTTTCTTTCACAGAATGACTTACATGGAAATATATTTTGCATGACTACACATATATAATTTATATTTACATGTATAACCTATATAAAATTGCTTGCCTTCTCAATGATGGAGATTGAGGGAGAGAATTTGGAATTCAAAATTTTTGGGGGAAAAGAATGTTAAAATTGTTTTTACATATAATTGGGGAAAATAACATTGAATAATATTCTTAAGAAGAAGTAAAAAAAAAGAAAATTAGTTCTTATCAATTGGAAAAGAGGATGGTACTGTCATCTTTTGAGCCCTTAACCTGGAATATCTAATATCTGTCAATTATAAGTCTAAATTTGGATGTCCAAAGTAAATTTTCACTGACTTCAATTCAGAAATTAAAGCATTTTTCTGAAGGTGAAATAGAGATTTTTTTAAAAGGGGATAGCAATAGGAGGACCTGGTTTGATAGAAATATACCATTAACTTTTAGGCTTGAAATAGTGCATTATTTATCTGGGAGGACAAGATGCATTCTGTCTTTAGAAAATGGAAGTGTCTTAACATTTATTAAAGGTTTGCTGGGTTTTGTTCTTCTAATTTGCAATACTAAACACTTACCCCTTAAAATTATAATGAGTATATTTAAGAACTAGAAAATTTTCTGTGTTCATCTCTTCCTAGTTGAAAAATTTATGTCTATATTCAGAATAAGTGATTTCTATGTATGTCACTAAATCACTGACTTTCTAAACAACTTTATGATTTGCCTTATAAGGTTAATCTTGGGATTTGATGGGAAAGTGTATTGTCACTGACCTTGAAACCAGGAAGTATTGAGTTCAAGTTCAGCCTCTAATGCATAATGGTTATGGAATCCTGTTCACATCTCTTGTGACTTATCTCAGTGACTTAGTTAACACTCTAAGACCCTATATTACATACAAGTTACTAATATGTATTAATGGAGAGAATTCTCCAAGTTGATGAAGTTACAGATATAGACCATACTTCCCCCACAACAACAAGGAGTCAAAGTCTTCAGCTCTGAGAATGAAAATATGTTGTGTTTTGTTTTCCATTGTTTTTAATTGTAATTCATTTTTGCTCCTCTCTAAATATTTGTCTTTGAATTGTTGAGTGTAGTTCAAATTGCATGTTAATTATAGTATGAGTATTACTGCTATGGGTCTTTCAGCTCTTCTCTGTCACTGAATTGTGCAGAGATTACTAACTAGCCTTTTCACTGTGCATCTAGGGGAAAGTTTCAGCAGCTGGAATCCAATTAATTGTGGGAATTGAGTCTGGTAGGGACAGACAACTACACAGCCTAAATAGGTACTGGAACTCAGGAGAGACAGGAGGTACTTAAACAGGAAACATCACTATCATCATTGCCACTGAGTATCCATAAAATCCTTGTGTTTTGTTTCCCCATTAAATCATAATCTCCTTGAGGGTAGGGTCTGTCATTGCTTCTTTTTGCATCTCCACTGCTTAGCACAGTGCCTAAAACATGATAGGTACTTAATAAATCTTGACTGACTGACTGCTAGATGTCCCCCCTTCTAAGACTTAATCCAAGGCAAGCTATATAGACAGCTGAGCAGACACAAAATAAATATGTAAGTTAAATGCCGAATTTGCCTTTTGTACAAGGAAAAGGATTAAGTGCCTTATGTTGTGAAGAGTAAGAAGGGAGTTCTTGGCATTATCTGCATGTTTAGACAGGGTAAGTCACCTCCCAATTAAAAGAGGTTTCAGTCATTGTAGATTGGAATATGTGATTCAAGTCTGAAGAAATCTGTGTGAAATAAATGTATACTTAGCAAATCTGCTCATTCCCTTTGACATCAGACATCTGAAGGAAACACTAAGGTAGGGTTCAATGTAAGCTATGGGCTCCCCTTTGGTCAGTGACCCTTATTCAGCACACAGTAGGCTCTTTTATCAGTGGCAGTTGGGTAGCATTATACTTACATACATATATAGAGTACTGGGCTTGGATTCAAGAAGAACTAAGTTCAAATCATATCTTTTTAGGAGCAATGGATTGATTTGAGTACTGCTCCCATGGGAAGAAGTGGACAAAGGAAGTATAGAAGGACTGTGCACACTGTGGCAGGGCAAGAAAATAGTATGTTTGTGTGACTTGAGTCAGAGAAATATAGGGAGCTCTTACCAAACAGCTGACAATGCCATAGTAGGAGTGAAGGTCCTGTTGGGGGGACAGAGGAGCAAGAATGGCAAAAGCATGTTTACTTTCCTGCAGCTATCTATGACTCTGTTCACCATCCCTGTAATTTAATCCTTTCCTGGCTATTTGAGTGCTGTTCCAGTTAGAAGGTAAGCTCCTTGAGGGTAGGAAGCATAGCTCTTTTGTCTTTGTATACCCAGGACTTAGCTTGGCACAGAGTTAGCATATGACATGCTTTTCATTTATTAATGTATTCCTATAACCAAGCCCCACCATAAAGTTGCAAAACACCATTATAATTTTATATGACATTATGCCCATAATGGCACAATTCCAATGAAACTAATTATTCTATGTAATACCATTATTGTGTACGATATGTTTTTGTAGAATTACTTATAAGGCATGATCTAGCTCTGATCTTTTTTTCCATATTTCTTTCCATGTATGGAAAATAAAAAAGCCAAACTAATCTTTTTTTGTTATTTCTCACAGAAGACACTTCTCTTTTCTCTGTGACTCTGCCAGGCTGTATCTTTCCCCATCCCTTATTCCATTCCAGAATTCACTTTCTTTCCCTCTCCATTCTTCAGAATCCCCCAAGGAATATCTTAAGTACCACCTTCATGAGGCCTTTTCTGATCTGTCCATCTGCTGGTACCTCTCAGTCCCAATGGTCTTGTGTTCCTTGTGTGTGTGTGTGTGTGTGTGTGTGTGTGTGTGAGAGAGAGAGAGAGAGAGAGAGAGAGAGAGAGAGAGAGAAAGAGAGAGAGAGAGAGAGTGTGTGCGCGCATTTTTACATGTTAACACACTCCTTAGTGGTAGAAGATTTTGTTGTTGTTTTTAAATTTTTAAATCCTTATTTCCCAGCACAGGTGCTTAGAACATATCTCTCCCCCCTCCCTCTTCCTTTCCCTCTCCCTGTCTCTTCCTCTACCTCTCCCTCTTTCCTTTCCTCCTTGTCCCTCTCCCTCTCCTTGTCCCTCTTTCTCTTCCCCCCTCCTTCTGTTCCTCTCCCTCCCTCCCTCTCTCCTTCTCTTTCTCTCCTTCTTTCCCTCCCTCTCTCCCCCCTCTCCCTTTCCTTCTTTCTCTCCCTCTCCCTCTTTCCTTTACTCCCTCCCTGTCTCTCTCCCTCTCCTCCTTCTTTCGCTTCCTCCCTCCTTATGTTTCTCTCCCTCCCTCCCTCTCTCATCCTCTTTCTCTCCCTTTTTCCCTCCCTCCCTCCTTCCTCTCCCTCTCCCTCTTCCTCTCTCTCTCCTTTCTATTCACAAAATTTAGTGACAGATTGATTATTACCAACTTAGGCCCAACGAGATAGATGAAAACATTGACAAAAAAAATCAAATACATAAAAACATGAATCATAGTGATTATTACTTTGAAAATCCATTAATTTTAATGAGCAAATGCTTCCTTTCAGCTCACATTCTCACTCCTGTTTGTTTCTCAGATGTACACACCCCTCTTGTAAAGTGACAGTATTTCTATTTAGTTATCTGAGGGCTCTCCTTGTAAGTCCTCTTTCAAGGAGCACCTGAATTAATAAGCATGAAGTAAAGAAACTTAATCTATTGTTGTTTTACTGTGGCTATTTGTACTATTTTTGTCTAATTAAATTCAAGCTGAAAAAGTCAACATTGGCCCTATTGCCATTTTTTGCCAAATCTTGTTTGGTTTCCAGTGACACTAGACTGAAGATCCAATTGTCTTTATTTCCAAGTTCAGAGTGCTACAGATGGATGAAGATTAGAGTTGCCATGTAGTGAATATGCATAAGCCTATAAAGCAGAAAAATAAATTGGTTAAAAGGCAGTTGAATTCCATTCTGTCCCATGAATGTTTAGCAGTGTTATGAAGACATGAGCATATTGTCATACTTCAATGAGCTCCAGCCTCACTATTTGGTATCCTTAATTATTTTCAAGGTCATTTCTTCTTCAGAAACCAGGCCACGCTAGGAAATGTCAAGCAGTCTGTAAGTGTAGAATAGGTTCCTAGTTCTCATTGTCATTTTATCTTTCCATAAAATAGTTTTGTCTCTCCTGACTCTTACCAGCTAGAAAGCTTAAAAGTCAGAATATTTTGTAATTTTATAAATATTATATCCATTATCTGTCTTCTAACTAGAAACCTTCCAAAGATCTTTTCAAAGTAGAGAGAATTATAAAAATGACACTGTCTGAGAACATGGACTTTTAAAACTTCACATAAATAATACTGATGAAGGTAATTAACTGTGCAATAGATAGCTGAAAATAAGATAAGTATAATTGAAGCATACAATAGAAGTAATTATATGCCCAGTACCTAGGCCATTTAGTAAAGATTCTGAATGAGCCTTTTGGATTCCACCATTTTAGCTGAAGAGCTATTCCTTGCATATCTCAAATCATAATGATCATAGGGTCTTCCAGCTGGGTTTGTAATTAGATTACCTAAATCAAACTACAAGATAATGGGATAGTAGAGATATAGGAAGATAATATAGACCAATTTTGATTTCTTTAAGTTCTGTTAAAAGGCAGCCTGATGTTATAAATAGATCCAGGAAGGCCTAAATTCAGGTCTTACTTTTGACATATCCTAAATATATATGATTCACTATATATGCCTCAGCCTCTAGATAATGTTTAAAGAATATAAATTATAAAAGAATTAAGAAGAAATTGCTGGTTGAAAGGGAAAGCAGAAAATCACATTACAGCTAATGTCATTGTGCAATTTTGCATTTCTTTGTGAGAAATGAATATCTCTCTCATATAACTAATTATTACATTAGGACCAAGGTTTTCCTCCTTTTCTACTTTCTCATCCAGAAACCAGCCAGTGCAGGGAATCACTCTTAAATATATACCCAAGATCTAATCGAATAGTAAAAGAAATTCTCAATTTGGGATACTAGGTATATTTTTGCTTGTGTTTGCTCAGACAGGTCCTGGAAAAATGTTGATTCTCCCTATTATCAAGACAGGTGATATGAAAATTGGTATCTCTTTGACCAAGAGTTGAGTGATCAAGTCATATACCCCAAAATAGGCAACCTCCCATTGTGTTAACCAATCTGAGTTGAGTAGGTACCTCTCAGGAACACCTTCACTTTAAAGGGCATATAAACTATTACGCTGCTGCCATTAGAGATCTTTGGTTTAAGAGAGACAGCCAAATGACCATCCTTTTATTTTTTTTTAATTTTATTTTATTTGCATAACATATGTGTGGGTAATTCTTCAACAATAACCCTTACATAGCTTTCCATTACAAATTTTTCCCCCCAAATTCCCCACCCCTTCCCTAGATGGCAGGATATCCACTACATGTTAATTATGTTAAAATATTGGCAAATCGAATATATGTATACATATTTCCAAACTTATCATTGTTGTGCAAGAAAAATCTTATCTACACAAACGATATATCAGATAAAGGAAACACAATGTAAGCAAACATCAATCAAGGAGTATGAGAATGTTATGTTGTGGTCCACATTTCGCATCCCTCTCTCTGGGTGTATATGGCTTTCTTCAGTGAACAATTGGAGGTGGTTTGAAACATATCATTGTTGAAGAGAGCCATGTCCATCAGAATTAATTGTCATATAGTACTGTTGTTGCCGTGTATAATGATCTCCTGGTTCTGCTCATTTCACTCAGCATCAGTTCATGTAAGTCTCTCCAGGCCTCTCTGAAATCATCTTGCTGGTCATTTCTTACAGAACAATAATATTCCATAATATTCATATACCATAATTTATTCAGCCATTCTCCAATTGAAGGGCATCTATTCAATTTCCAGTTTCTAGCCACTACAAAAAGGGCTGCCACAAACATTCTTGCACATGTGGGGCCTTTTCCTTCCTTTATGATTTTTTTGGGATATAAGCCCAATAGAAATGCTGCTGGGTCAAAGGGTATGCACAGTTTGATAACTTTTTGAGCATAGCTCCAAATTGTTCTCCAGAATGGCTGTATCCGTTCACAGCTCCACCAACAATGCATCAGTGTCCCAGCCCTCCCACAACCCCTCCAACATTCATCATTAACTTTTCCTGTCATTTTAGCCAATCTGACAGGTGTGAAGTGGTACCTCAGGGTTGTCTTGATTTGCATTTCTCTGATCAACAGTGATTTGGAGCACCTTTTCATATGACTATAAATAGTTTTAATTTCATCCTCTGAAAATTGTCTGTTCATATCCTTTGACCATTTATTGATTGGAGAATGGCTTGAATTTTTATAAATATGAGACAATTCTCTATATATTTTTGAGATGAGACCTTGATCAGAACCCTTGAATGTAAAGATGATTTCCCAATTTATTACTTCCCTCCTAATCTTGTCTGCATTGATTTTGTTTGTACAAAAACTTTTTAACTTAATATAGTCAAAGTTATCTATCTGGTTTTCAATTAAGAGTTCCAGTTCTTCTTTGGACATAAATTTATTCCATCTCCAAAGGTCTGAGAGGTGAACTATATTACATTCCTCTAATTTACTTATAGTATCACTCTTTATATCCAGATCATGAACCCATTTAGATCTTATCTTGGTATGTGGTGTTAGATGTGGGTCAAGCCCTAATTTCTTCCACACTAGTTTCCAGTTTTCCCAGCAGTTTTTGTCAAATAGTGAATACTTATCCCAAAAGCTGGGGTCTTTGGGTTTATCAAAAACCAAATTGCTATAGTTATTGCCTAGTTTGTCTTGTGATTCTATCCTATTCCACTGATCGACTACTCTATTTCTTAGCCAGTACCAAATGGTTTTGATGACCGCTGCTTTATAATATAGTTTTAGATCTGGTACAGCAAGTCCACCATCGTCAGCCTTTTTTTTCATTAATCCCCTTGAAATTCTTGACCTTTTGTTTTTCCAAATGAACTTTGCTACTATTTTTTCTAGATCTGTAATATAATTTCTTGGGAGTTTGATTGGTATGGCACTAAATAAGTGACCATCCTTTTATTAATAACCTGCTGATTTTATTAATAAAATGACTAAATTACATAGAATCTGTGTCTTCATTTTGTGAATAGAAAGAAGAGAGAGGGAGAGGAAGAGGGAGAGGGAGAAGAGGGAGGAAGGGAGGGAAAGAGGGAGAGAAAGAGGAGGAGAGAGGGAGGGAGGGAGAGGAACAGAAGCAGGGGGGAAGAGAAAGAAGGAGAAGGAGAGGGAGAGGAACAAGGAGGAAAGGAAAGAGGGAGAGGGAGCGGAAGAGACAGGGAGAGGGTAAAGGAGAGGGAGGGGGGAGAGATGTTCTAATCTTTTTAATCATCACATCTTAGTGACATATTTTAGGGGTTGTAGAAATTTTTTTAAGTTTCTTTTATTTATTTATTTATTTGCAAAACATATGTATGGGTAATTCTTCAACATTAACCCTTACAGAGCTTTCTGTTACAAATTTTTCCTCCCTACTCCCCAACCCCTCCCCTAGATGGCAGGATATCCACTACATGTTAATTATGTTAAAATACTTGACAAGTTGATATATGTGTACATATTTCCACACTTATCATTGTTGTGCAAGAAAAATCGTATCAGTTGTAGTAATTCTTAACTAGGTATTTCCTATGCCAACAACAAAAAAAATTATCTTATCTTTAGGACTGTCTTCCAAATCTTGGCACTTTTGATGAGTGCCAGTTTCTTATAATGGACCAAACAGCCTGTTGTATAGATAACCCAAAGAGCAAATGTAGATTATTTATAGTTAATAAATATAAAATCAGCTATTAACTTAGAAGCAAGATTAGATCAGCCATGCCATTGAAATACTGAGAATAAAGTAATGGAGCAAATGTACAAAAGTAATGTTAAATACTTGCTCTCAGACTTTGATTTCATTAACTTAACTCAATACATTTGATTACCTTGAATTTCTGTGACTATGGTCCAGTCACTCTCTGATTAGAAGTTCAGATAACAGTCTTGGCAGAATGTGACCAAGGTGAATAGAAAGGTCACTTGGAATGAAGTGCCCTGGATTCATGCTTTACCTAGCGCTGCTCTTTAATAACTGGCTGACATTTGAAAAGTCACCAACCTTTCTGAACTTCAGTTTCATAGGTGGTGAATTTATAACTTAGAAAGAACCTCATCTTGCTCAAACATCTCATTTTACAGATGAAAAAGCTAAGAGAACCAGAGAGGTTCATTCTTTGGCTCAAGGTCAGAGAGGTTCCCATGACTCCAAACTCAGTGTTCATTTCATGGCACCAACTTCACTATAAAGTATAGCTAATGATATTTATAATCATTGCTGTCTCACAGGGTAGAGGTGAGGGAAGTTAATCAATTTTCTTATATTGAGCTGTTGAGTTAGTTAAAGGAAGATTAGTTTAAATAGTCAAAGGTTTTTTCCTCTGTGTAAAATTACTCTCTAGCTTATTTAATGTTCTCCAGAATGTTCTTTTCCAGATTATGCCATTTTTCTCATGTTCTTACTCAAATTGCCTTTTCTTCTCTATAACTTTACCAATTGTTTTCTGTCACTCAAAAAGGAAGAAGCATTGAAATAGGCAAATCTCTATGAGATTCATGCCTTATTTCAATTGTAAGATCCTTGAAGACAATAACTGTTTTTGCCTCTTTCTATATCCTCAGCTTTTAGCTATCACAAAGGGGGAGACACAACTGAAATAACTGAAGAATAACCACAAATGAGATAAACATAAAAGTCATGAATCTAGAATTTTCAGGACAATACTGATTTCAAGAAAAGAGGTTTTTTTTTTTCCATTTCTAAATTGTTAACTTTTCTTAACATTGAATCATTTCCAGATATTCTTCTTGCTCTCTTGAAACCTTTTGGTAACAAATAAAAACAATTAAGCATAACCAGTTAACTGAGTCTAATAGCATTTTCTGTACTCCACCACATGTTACTACACTTTTTTTTTAACCAAGAGATGGGATATTTGTTGCATCCTCTTTTCTCTGAAGTAAAATTGTTCATTGCAGTAGATAGGAATTTCAGCTGCCTTTGACGGATTTTTTCATTTATATTGTCGTCATTGTGTATGCTTTTTTCTTGGTTCACCTTTCTTTGCCCCATATCCTTTCCTTGCTACTTAAAAAACAAATCTCATATCTAATCACAAAATAAGTTCTGAGTGACCCAGACAGATTCCAGGGAAGGTTAAAAACAATTGACAGTTGGTAGCTCTGTTAGTCATATTTCTCTGAATTTTTTATATTCATCATTTCCTTTAGCATAATAATATTCAATTGCAGGCATATAACATAATTTGCTCAGCCATTTTCTGTTGATGGGCACTCATTTTACTTCTAATTGTTTGCTATCACAAAGAATACTGCTATGAATATTTGTAATGTAGGATGTGTGAAAGTACCCTTTTAAAAATTAATGTGTTTTCATTTTTGTATTACCTATATTCCCAAATGTATCCCTCCCAGAAAAAACATCATCAATAAAGAACAAAAAAAAGAGCAAAAAAACAGACCAGCAAAACTAATTGACATTGAAAAATTCCAATATAGTATTTTCCATTTTCATAGCCCCCTAATGCTGCAAAGAGGCAAGAAGAAGTGATGACTTCTATTTCTTTTTTAAGGCTAGTCTTGCTTATCATACAGTTATTTCTTCCACATTGTGACTTTCCCCATTATGGTTTCATTATATTGCAGGGTGGCATAAGAAATTAAATGGGAATTTGGGGGGAGTCATTATTTATTTATTTTTTGCTGAGGCAGTTGGGGTTAAGTGACTTGCTCAGGGTCATACAGCTAGGAAGCATTAAGTGTCTGGTCCTCCTGATTTCAGGGTGGGCACTCTATCCACTGTGCTATCTAGCTGCCCTGGGGGAGTTTTTTAAAAGCTGCATGAAAGAAGGTGGCCAGCATGAATTTAGGGAGCCTATGACTAAATCCTTAACCCAAATTTTATAATAAGGCATTGTAAAGATCCCATAAAAGAAAAAGAAAAAAATCAGACTCCATTGTAGTACCAAAGGAGGATCAAAATATTTTATTATGAGGATTTTCCAGATCACTAGGGAGGGCATGCCTCTGACTCTTGAAATATGGAAGTGATAGCTGTAATTTCTTGGTATTCAGTTCAATTGTTCCTCACATTTACATCCTTAATCATTGAGTATGTTGTTTTCCCTTCTTGGCTTACTTCACTTTGTACTAATTAATACACTTTATTTTCTTATTCATCATAGTCATCATTTCTTATAGCACAGTAATATTCCTTTATTTTTATATCCTACAATTTCTTTAGCCATACCTGAATTGATGGATATTGTTTTCAATTCTTTGTTATTAAGTGCCTCTGTGTCTCTTTGGTGTATAATAAAATCATTAATTTTTTTCATTGCTCTTCCAAGGGTATTTGTCTAGCAAATGTTGGTGGGGTTGTAAAAGCTGAGCATACTACTGCATTTTTGATGGAATTGATGCAGCCATACTGTAAAACCATTTGAAATTATGCTAAAAAAAAGTGGCTAGTGAGGTCAATAGAGTCCTCATAAGTAGGAAGACTGGTTGGATCTTGGTGTTTTACCGAAAGTAGACTATACAATTAGACCAGAAGAGCCAGAGCCTTCAGGGTGGGTAGCCTTAATGTCCCTTAAAACCACTCTAGCTGGCTGCCATCTGCTGCCTACTCTTCATCTTGACTTGATAATCCTGCTCTCCATGCAGCTTTCCATTTGATTTGCCTTTGGTACTCAAGGTGTCTCCTTTTCTCCAAGAAAACCCTTAGTTTGTGTCTCCCCATTCCAGCCCCATGCATCCCCCAATCTCCCTTCATTTCTTTGATCTCATGGCTTTTTTTCCCCTTAGTCCATCATTGTGATCAATTTGTACAATGGGTTTACAGCTTACATGTGAAATATAATACTTTCCCACTTAGGATTTGCCTGTTACATCCTGGACCATGGGTTCTAAAGAGTTTAATCATTCTCCTCCTTACCCACAACTTTAAGAGAAATGTAAACAGTATCCAACTCTGATACTTACATAGATGTAGACGTCTTCCTAAGAAAATTCCACCAAGTAGCGTTTGATTGCTAAAGAACCTTCATGGGAACCTTCATGCAAAGGTTGGGGATCTATGGGTAAAGGGAATAGGAACATCATACAGTTAGGTAACAAGTTGTCCCTTTACCATTGTCTAATGCAAATGTCATGATATTTCAGTATTGCATAGCCTTAATGCTGACCAAAAATACATGGAGATATTCTCCAATCTCATCTTCAACACCTTAGCCAGTGGAGAATACTAGGTGAGCTCCTGTGCTCCTTAAAGATTTTCTCCAGACAAGGCTCTCCTAGATGCTACATTATGGGGCTAGAGACAATGGTCTCAGCAGACCTATGTTCCAACTACTTCTGGCAAATACTGATTATGTGACTCGGGGCAAGTTACCAAATCGCTTAATGCTTAGGCAACTCTCTGACTGTAAATTGCAGAGAAGGCAGCAGAGGAAATCTCTTACTGGAAGCACCCCACATTGGGAAATAATGGGTTAACTTAAAACAAAAACAAAACAAAAACCAGGCTTTATCTATGGCAATCATTCCATGTTCATAGCTCTTTTGATGTACAGAAACTCTTTTCTGTTCATCTTGCCCAGCTTTAAATAATAACTAAAAGGCATATATCTGCATACTTGATACATATTTATTAAGCATCTACTATGTACAGAACATAATGCTAGCTCCTTAAGCTGGTACAAAGTTTAGAGTAAACCCAGTTCATGACTTTTTGGAACTTATTGTCCAATTGGGAAATATAGCCCGTATACAAAAATCTAACTTCATCTTAGGTCTTGATTTTTCATTACACACCTATAAATTCCATCCCTGGGTAAGCAGTGGACCGTATTAACAGCTAACTGCCTACCTGTGGTTGGCCAATGATCCTGGTCAATTGAAGAAGTAGCCTTTTGTTATAGGGCCACCTACTGTTTACTTTGTGTAAGTTACCAATGAGATATATTCATTTATTTTGCAAACAAATTGAGAGTAATCCCAAATGTCAAGTAACTCCTAGTAGCAAATGGTCATATGATTATATCAACTATTGTCTTTTATGAAATGTCAGCTCAGGACAATTTCTTAATCATAGGATTTATTTTACTAGCTCTATTAAAATTATAAAAGAATATATAACACCAAATTTACCTTTTTCTTTGCACAAATGTTACAAAACTGTGTTGTAAATTTTTAAATTGTCTTCTGACATAAATCAACACAAGTGTTGGAAAGCAGTTATATTGTTGAAGGATGAAAAATAAGGCATTAAAAAGTTAGTAAATGCAGGTTTTTGCCATATAATAGGAGAAATCAGCTGCTTTGCCCATCCCACATATTTCATGGATGAAATTTTCATCTGCCAAAGAGAAAGAGTGAGAATTGAAAATGATGATCTGTATGGCAGAGTAACTGAAGTTGGTATTGCTCTGGGATTCCCCTTAAGTTTCTGATATCAATAATGAAGAGATACTAGATATAATATCTCTTTGGCTGGAATTTCCAAATAAGCAAGGCTAGGAGAATGAATCAACATAATAGCTATCTGAAAAACATTTAGAAAACAACAGGATAGTACTAACAAACAGTCTGTATTTGTATCAATTTAATATTCTATTGTTTCAGGTCAGAGTAGGAAAAGTGGTGACTTGGCCTGACTTTAGGATATATATTTTCTCTTTTTTTTCTTGCTTACATGATATATTGGTACAGTATAGTAGAAAATGCACTGGACTTCTGGTCAGAAAAACATGGGCTCTGTCATTTGCTTGAATGATCTTAAGTAAATCACTTTAGCTCTTTGAATCTAAATTTATTTATCTGTAAAGTAAGAATAATATGTTCTACTTCATAGAGTAGTTGTACAGAGCTTTGTAAATCTTGAAGTGCTAGATAAATGCTGTTATTAGTATTTTCTATAAAAATGGGAATAATGATACTTGTGTAATAGGAGTTTTACTGGGTCATGGAGAATTTAATTCTGATGGTACTAAAAAGAAAAATAGAAAAGACGACTAACATGCAATAGAAAAAAGAGGGATCAAAAAGTTCCATTACACCTTTATCAGCATATCAAAGCAGAAAACTTGGGCTGATGTTTCCCGTTCTATCACCTTTTCAAGAACTGAGGGAAATTCCATAAAAAGTTTACTCTTTTACCAACTTCCCTTCTACATGCCTACCAAGTAATATGTTCTATTATATAACCTGCTCACTTCTTTTACCTAATGTGTCCTAATTTCTACTTCAAACATAAAGCTGAAGGTCTAAGATAAAGATAAGCAAAAAATTAAACCAGGGTACAGGGTCCAACTTCTTGTCTCTAAATATTAGGAATTCTCCCAAGTTGGACTCGGAGCTATTGTGATTGTTTTAATAATTTTTTATCTAGTAAAAATTTCATAAAATTATAAGACCACATGAACCTGAAGGTTAAACAAAAAAGTGAGTTAAAAAAAAAAGTTTAAAAAAGTGGCAAAACAATAGCTAGCATTTGTAAAACTCTTTAAGTTTTGCAAATAGCTTTACATGTTTTATTTTATTTGATCCTTGCAAAAACTCTACATGATAGGTGCTATTATTATCTGAAGTTGAGAAAGACTTGCCCAGCTAAGTAATTATCTGGGGTAAGATTTTTACCTCTGGTCTTTCTGACTCCAAGTGCTTCATTCCAGTCATGGGGTCACCTAGGTGCCTCATTATATGGTTTGGCTGATTAAATTTAAGGAAAGAAAAAGGATAAGGATTTGAAGGCAATGACCAGAGAAAAGATCACACTTTAAATTGTTCCAGGCCAGGAAAGAATTCAGTTCTGCTTCTATCCAACAGAAATAGGGAGAATTAAGTGCCAACAATTCTATCTTTTCCTACTGAAACCCACCAGTATTACATTTATTTCATTTCCTCACAGGGTTGTTGTGGAGATCAAATAATCATAGGATTTTAGAGCAAGGGGAAAACCAGTGCAAACATTTCATTTTATGAGGAAAGAAACTGAAAGTCATAGTGGTCACATGTCTTGTTCAAGGTGACATAGATAGTAGGTGGCAAAGCTAATATTTGAGTTTAGGCATTCTGACACTACATCCAGTGGTGCTTTTAAATTATACTATCCTTGCTCTATGTGAAAGTAATAAGTGAAAAGTATTATATAAACATAGGTTTTGTTTTTATGTAAAATATTATCTAGAATAAGGACCTGCTGCTTACTATATAGATCATCATGATTATAAATTAATCTGACCAAAGGGACAAATTTTGACAACTGACAAAGTTCTTTCATCCTTTTTTTCAGATAAATATCTAATCAAGTTGACCAGTCTTTGTGAAGAGAAAAACATCAATTACTAGGTCAAAGAGACTATTCTATAAATTTAAAGTGAGCACTTTTCTAGGGTATGGCAGTTTGGGCTTTTTATTGTATAGTAAGTTTTATTATTTGACATAAAAATAATCCAGCACAAAAAGGATTTGGAACATCGCTTGGAATTTATTCTAACAGCTTGTGTCCAGAATCTAGAAACATAAATACATTTACATACATGGCATATCTATATTTGCATATATATATATATATATACATGCCTATGTGCCTTAAGGCACATACACATGAGCACATGTAAATATATTCAAAAGGAATCATGTTGAAGTAGTGAATGAGAGCTTACCTTAGAGTTAGGAACCAATCAATCTAACAAAGAGGGCTAGGTTGTGAAGAGTTTAAAATGCTAAATGGTTGAACTCATACTTGATTCTTGAAATTAATAAGAGACCACGGAAGGTTAATGAGTGGATAGGTGAGATATACAGACCTGTGTTTCAGAACAATACTTTTTTAAAAAAAAAAGTATTTTATTTTTCCAAATACATGCAAAGATATTTTTTAACATTCAACTTTGCAAAAACCCTGTATTCCAAATTTTTCTTCCTTTCTCTCTCCCTCCCTTTTCCCTGAGACAGCAAGCAATTTGATAAGATTAAACATGTGCAGTTCTTCTAAAATGTTTTTTATATTCATCACGCTGCACAAGAAAAATCCAATCAAAAAAAGTGAGAGAAAAAAAGCAAGCAAACAAACAATAATGACCCTCCAAAAAAAGCGCAAGTACTATGCTTTGATCTACCACATTTTGTCTCCATAGTACTTTCTCTCTGGATGTAGTTGACATTTTCCATCACAAATCTATTGGAATTTTCTTGGGTCACCTCATTGTTGAAAAGAGTCAAGAGATAATTACTTTGGCAAATGATTAGAAGATGGATTCAAGTAGTATCCAAGGGAGTTGCTGGAAGGAGACCAATCAGATACTGATGCAGTTGCCCAGTCAAAAAGTTATAAGGACATAACCTAGAGAGGAGATTGCTGCAGGAAAGAAAACATCTACATGAGATGTGCAGGTAGAAATAATTATATATGGCAGTAGATTGGATATCTGGAGTAAGAGGTGGAAAATAATACTGAAGTTTCTATTCTGGGTTATTGTAAGAATGGTAGCAACCTTGACAGTGGCAGAGAAATTCTTAAGAGTGACATCAGAGAGAAAAATAAGAATTCTGTTTTGGACATGTGAGGGTCAGTGCCCATGACAGAGAGTAAGGATAGATATAAAGAGATGAGAACCAGAACTAAACTAAAGCCCCACTTCTGCCACATATAGCGGGATGACTTTGGGCAAATAATTTAACCTCTCTGCATCTCAAGTTACTCTCTTAGACTATAAACTAAGTAAGGTGCTCATCTTCATTAATAGAATTCTTCTTTGGAATCTCCTTATACAAATATAATTTTAGTTTTGGTCTCCCAAAGTTTTTATCTTTATCTACATCTATATCGATATCTCTCTATCTGCATTTATATTTATTCCTATATCTATAACTGTGTCTATATTTGTGCTTATATCTCTATATGCATATTTGTATAAATAGATACTATTTTAGTTATATTTTAAGCAGAAAAGTATAGCAAAGCATGCAGATATAACTCCCATGATGTCCCCAACCATCTCCCAGTACTTCACCATTTAAAGCATCATCCCTAGTTTCATTATTGTGGTTATACATCTCATGCAAATTCTAAGGGCTTCCAGAGATACTGTGGTCAAAAATAATGATATCACTTTATAGCCAACTATACTGATTTGCAGAAGATTGACATGGTATCTGTCCATTTGCCAATCCTGAAAACTTTTCCAATTTATTAGAATCTACCTGATCTTATGCTCCTGTGGAATAGCCTCTGAGAACTCGGGCTCCTCTGTGCCACAGCAAAGCACTCCAGGAGGACTTTATTAATATATTATCACGAAACTACAACCCAGATTGGTCAGACATCTGCAGCATAAGGGAGCCAATCCCATTTGAATCTTTATCCCTCAGCTTCCTAATTTACTGCTCTTTTCCTCAGCCCCATGTGAAAATCTCTGCTTTTTACTCTTGAAATGGCATATCTTCTGAGCCTAAAAATAGCTACTAAGGAGAAAAACTCACACACACTTTCACAGGGAGACTTTATGGAGGCAAATAAGGAGAGAAAGCCATCACAAGCCCATTGTAAGATAACCTAAAGGTGTGTCCTTACACAAACAATTCTCTGCTAAGGTCATTGCCCCCAACTGTAGCTTGGTATCCTATGCTAGCTGTAGCATCAAACTGGGAGAAAGGAGGAGGGGAAAGGAAGGAATGATTACTGTCTTGCTGGGTGACTTAAAAATCTTGAATTTCTTACTGCCAGAAGTTGAGGGATGCCTTTTATCCAATGATTCTTAATGAAGTAATTTAATCCATTTGTCCATATCTTCATGTTTTTGACTTTGTGACTTTTCACCTAGGATATTTAGCTGACTCCTTGGAAGTTGCCAACCTCTGCTATTCTCTGTCCTTTACTTGCCATTGTGGTTTGCTCTGGTCTCATTGTTCTGGGGTTGCCTGACTTATCAATAGGGCTGAAGTCTCCCTAGTTCTCACATTGATTGATCCTTCTTCACCCCTATTCTTTATCTGGGAAAGCTGTTAGTTATAGAACTTCTAATTATAGAAATGGTTATGAACTTATAATCTAAGAGTTCTTCCTAGTAAGGAAGAAAGTAAAAAAAAAAATGTATTAATATAAATTAGGTATGGACCAAGGAGTTTATTTCCAGAGAGAAAATGGAATATTAAGCAATAAGGAATCATAGAATGATTAGAACTAAATCTAGTGATTTATCACTATTTATGCAATTATTTGGGCAGCTAATATTCAAGCTTTGTTGGAAGATAAAACATTTTTGTAAGACTGCAAATCAGTTATCTCACATTTCACCATTACTTTACATGGTCTGATCAAATACCAAATGTTATTTTTTATCCATGGCCTCCTTTTCCAAAGACATTTTCTTTCTTTGATGCAAGCCTAATCCTTCTACTGTTGTTAACACCATCACTCTGGTAGATGTTGTTGTTGTTCCTGCTATTCTTAGGCTTTCTAGCACCTTCCAATGTTTCCAAGGTCAATGCTAGAGGAAAAGAAGCAGAAAAGGAGAGGCAAGGCAGCCAGGGGTCTCCTACATGACTTGAGTTTAATTCTGTATGGAGAACAGAGCCTTGGATAGCCCAAGTTCCACCATTATGTTAAGGAAGGACTTTTTCTTCTCCTACCTTGCAATTAGTCACACCATGTCTTTTTAAGAGCTGTTTCCAGTAAGTCCATAAGCTAAATTCTGCCTCTTTTTTTTTTTTTTTAAACTGGTTATGTCATCCTGCATCATCAGCTTTTCAATCTCAGCAATCAATGGTGGTGATGAGGATAGGGCTAAGGATAATTCAGATAGAGAATATATACATGTTCCCAGGGAAATGAGGTCTTTTTACACTAGAATTTAGCTTAGGCCCTTTTTGGCTTTTGTTGCTGATTTGTAAACAGAATCCATGTATATTTAATAGACAAGTCATATATACTCCTAAAAGTGCTTAAAAAAAATCCCAAACTTATATATTGACAAAGTTCTTGCTTTTCCCACTCTGGTACTGTAGACTATAAGCTCTCCCATCATACACACAAAAGAGTGATCCTGGCCAATCATTCAGGACACCCACCAATCTAGGATTAATAAAGCCATTTGCAAAAAAGACTTGCTTCTAGAAAATACACACACACTTATGCACACACACACACACACACACACACACACACACACACATACACGATAAAAGAAAAGAAAGAAAAATGTTGAGATTTTAAACCTTTTACTAGTCTTTGGCTTCCAAATCCCTGTCATTAGCTCAAATTCTTTACATTCAAAGTCACCATCCCTTTAGTTGCCCCAAGCCTTGAGTTTACAAACAGCAGTAGTAACAACACTTCTTTTCTTTTCTTTTCTTTTTTTTGACAGGATTACTGGTGGATCAGGTTAATATTGTAAATATAGTTTAATCATATTTGATAAAATGACACATACTATTCTTGTGGAAAAGATGAAGAGATGTAGACTAAATAATTATAAATTAGATGGATTTGGAATTGGTTGAACGATTGGATCAAAGTGTTGTCATTAATGATTTAATGTCACCTTCACAGGAAGATTCCACTGGAGTGCCCTGGGGACATTTGCTGTTTAACATTTTTATTATTGACTTAGATAAAGGCATAGATAGGATACTTGTCACATTTCAGTTGATACACAGCTGGGAAGAAAAGCTAACACTTTGGGACAGTCAGAAACCAATATATGTGTGTGTGGTGTGTATGTATATGTGTGTATGTGCATATATATATATTATATATATGTGTTGTATATATATATATTCTGATAGGCTAGAGCATTGGGTAGGATAAATGAAACAAAATTCAGTAGGGCTATATAAAATTTTAAACTTGGGTCCAAAAAAATAAGCTTTATAAGTACAAAATAGGGGAGGAGATAATAGTCTGTATGGAAAAGGTCTGGAGAGGGATTTTGTTGATTGTAAACTATGTATAGGTCAGCAGTGTGATTCAGTAGCCTAAAAAGCTAATGCCTTATTGAATGTTGACATGTTGAATTGATTGACATTCTCTGTCAGTCCACATTGAGGATATTTTGTGAAGCTCTGGGTATAAGGGGAGAGAAGAAGAGAAAACAGTGATAAGTTGGAGAATATGAAGAAGAGGACAGCTAGGATGGTAAAGGACATTAGTTCTAAGTCATATGAAGTATCTTGTCATGTTGAGCTTCCAGAAAAGAATGCTTGGCAGAAGTGTAATATGAGCTGCCTTCAGGTAAAGAGAGAGAAAGATTATACTTATTTTGTGAGACTTCATAGGGAGACCTACCAACAAAATGAGTTGAAGCTTTGTTGCTATTCTGTTTTTCAAGTGTGTCTGACTTTTCATGACTTCATTTGGGATTTTCTTGGAAATATATTGGAATGGTTTGTCACTCTAGGCTATTTTTCCACATGTCCACTATACAAATGAAATTCCAAATAGCCCTTTGCTTGCATTGTTCTGGGACCTCATGATTCTGTTGACTTCTTATATCAGAACTCTGTTCTTCAGGTACAGCATCGTGCCCAAAGAACTCAGCCAACCTCAATGTGACTTCCTCAGATAACAATTCTTTTAACTTTTTCCTTTGAATTTTGATCACTCAGGAACACAGCCATTTATAACATCATTGCTATGGAACAAACTGCCTCTTACATCATTATTTTAGCTAGAATTGCATTTCCCCACAAATAATTGATGAAAGTAGGTCAGCTTACGAGAGTACTACATTGCAAATAGGGATTTTAAGGAATTATTTCTGTGCTCCTAAAATCCAACTTTGGTCAGATTCCTTTTGGAGTTATGTGCTTCATTCTGGTTTCTTTTTCCAAGAGGAAGGTGATGAATTTGGAAATGAGATTAGAGAGACATTTAAAGACTGAGACATCAGAGTGAAGAGGATTGATTGCAAGACTTGAAATTGTCTCTTCTGGAGAAGAGAAGGGCAAGGGAGGATTAATTGATGATATTTCTATAATGAATATGAAACATTATCTAAAGGAGGTAATTATTTGTCAGATAATGTCTATACTTAGCTGTTGCCATGGAAAACAAGGAGGGCAGCAATGGGGAGAGGTCTTCCACTGAAGAAACTAAAGAAATTAGAAAGTAGGAGCGGCTACTTAGAATGAAAAAAAAATTACAAAGACAGCCAGAGATCAAGTCAGTGCCCCAAATAGAGGCGGCTGTTTGTCCAGCTCTACACTACATTGCTTCTCTGGTTCCAGGCCATGATAGTCTGAACCCAGTATGTAACTCATCTCTTACTTGTCCAATCTCAACCTTTTTGTGATTCTTGAGATGATAGGCTCATTGATTTGGAAATAGGGAGCACTTAAGGATCAATTAGGTGAACTCCCTTCTTTTAAAATGAGTAAATTCAGGTCCAGAATGGTTTAATGTTTTTTCCAAGATAATAGGAAGTAACTAGCAGAAATATGCATTCAACTCAGGTCCTCTAAGTCTAAAATAATCATTTCCTACTGAAAATGGAGGAAATGAACTTAAGGTTTATTACAGTCTATGAGTTATTTAAAGAAGACTTTGCTTCCAGGAATGTCTAACAGGAAAACAAGTAACCCTGTGGCAGTATAGAATTATCTCTTAGAACTCCTTCAAAGTAAGATTGCTGTGAATAAACCTAGGATTTAAAAAAAAAAATTACTATAATGCTGCTGTTTAAATTCAGTGACCCTATAATATCCTCTTTTCTATCAGCAATTGACATTATTTTGAGTGAGTTAAGGTAAAATTTCAATGAAAGCTTGTATTTTTATTTATATCAATGTGGCTTATAAATATGACTGTTCAGTAAAGTGTTTGCCTTTTGATGGCAAGGGCTACCTTATTTTGGAATATGTATTTTCAGTAACAAAGACAGTGCCAGATGCTTAGTAGGTGTTGAATAAGTACTTGTTGACTGATAGTTGTCCTAGGCAACTTTAATCCTCCCCACTACCTGGATAAACATAATAATGTTCTTTACTTCTCCAGAACTTCTATGACACTTCATTAGGGTTTAATGCAGTCTTTTCTCTTCTACAACAACTATTTGTTCAATACTTACTTTGGATTGAGTACTATACTAGTGAATGCAAAGTTTAGATAAAAGGGTTCTTTTCCTCTGCACCAGGTAGTCTAGTAAGCCATCTGATATATAAATAGATAAGTCTCAACCAAATGAATCTATGATCCCATAAAATTGGGAGTTGCCTTCAGTAGTAGATATAATGTTCATGTTTACAAATCTTGGGATTGGTGGGATTCTTGTCCATATCCTTCCTTGGGTTTGTCATAGGAACTCCATTTAATGTGTTGGAGACCTTCCCTATTTTCTTCTGACATTGTGTGTGTGTGTATTCCTTCTTTTGACTAGTTCAGTTAAAATTCACTTTGAAGTGTCTGCCATTTCTTTCTTCCTTTCTTCCCTATTTGTATAGATGAAATCATTTCCCCTAAATTTCCTTTCTCTTTCCTTCTGTATATTCCTCTTCCCCTCTTTTTCCATTCATTTCTTAAGATCATCAAGACATACTAGAACCACCCCAGAGAAGTTTAATGACACTCCCCTTATGGACCCTGATAATGGTGGTGTTCAAAAATAACATATGTATTCTCTTTCATTATTTGAATGTAAGCCATTTATTCTTGTTTAATTCTTTATTATTGTTCATTGTATCATGTTTAACTTTTTTGGTTGTGTTTCACTCCTGTGTTTGAACTTTGGAGTTTCTCCCAGCTTTTTTCCTTTTGATCAGGAATGCTTAGACATTCCCTTTTTTTTTGTTGTTAAAGGTCCATTTATCCTCTCTAGTATTATACTCAATTTTGTTGGGAAAATTTTCTTGGCCCTAGACCCATATTCCTGGCCTTCTGAAGTATCATGTTCTAAGTTCCACTTGGTAGTAGTGGCTTCTAAAATGTATGTGATCATGACTATAGATTCTGGCAGCTTGTAGTTATTTTCTTTTTCTTTGACCTGAAAACTTTGGCTTTGAGTTATGATGTTGCTAGGAGTTTTCATTTTAGAGTTTGTTTTTTTTTTTTTTTTTTTCAGTAGATGACTGGTGTATTCTTTCTATCTTCACTTTGCCCTCTGGCTCTGAGATTTGACAGGTTTTTTGGAGATTTCCTGAAATATGTTTAGGATTTTATTTTGGGTCATGGCATTCAGATAGTTCAGTGCTTACTTTTTTTCCTCTTTTAACCTGTGTTCTAAGTTAGTTGGTTTTGGTATATGTTCTTCTATCTCCCCTCCCTTTTGACTTTGTTTTAATATTTCTTGTTACATCACAGAGTTACTAGCTTCTCTTTGCTTCATTCTAATTTTCAGTGAATTTGCGGCTTGCTTATTTTATATCTCTTGTGCTAGGGTATTAATTCCCTTTTTAGTGCTTTCTTCTATAGCTCCTATTTCTTTTCCATTTTTTTTCAAACCCTCTCAATTCCATTTATAAAAATAACAATGAAACATTTAAAAATTCTTGTTTTTTAAAATTCTCATTTCACCTTTCCAAGAATTTGTGTCCACACTGAATTTTTCCCTGAGACATCGAGCATAGAAATGTTGGAGTCAATCTCTTCTTCTGTTTTTGTGTCTTTTATGTCCTTGCCACTATAATATCTTATTTTAAAAAACCTCATTCTTCTATATTACTTCCTGACTTTGATATTGATATTTGTGGCTGGGGTCTGAGGAAGTTCTAGAAGGAAGGTTTGGGCTATTCCTGTTACTGCTTTCTTGGGGATACTGAGTGTAGTATGTCAGGGACAGGCTGGAAGCCAACAAGCTTTCAGGGCTCCCAAAGTTATCTGATTCAGGACAAAGCATATTTGTTACCTGGCTTATATGAGTTCCACAAGTTGTTGACCTTTCTGTATCTACCTTTCCCCATTGCAATGCCTAGTATAAGTGGAGAGTGGGGAAGGTGATGATTTAGGGTGGATGTGGTGTTGCTTTTGTATGGATGTTGGATTTCCTCTTCGACAGCCACTCCCTGGATACTGGAGAGTTCTGTATGGTGTGTTCTTGGCTAGACCCACCCCTAATGCTCATAGACCACCCTGTCTCTCTTTGTACAATTGGGCTGGACAAATGACTTATTGTGACTTTTGTTTCCCTGTATTTCCCCATCAAGATTCAGTTTGGTGCATTTTTAAAGATTAGTTTAGAGGAGTTTGTGAACAGGAGTTCACCATGTTGCTTTCTAACATTCTGCCATTTTGGTTCCTTCTCATCTCTTTCTCTCTCCTCCCTTTCTCTTCCCCCCCCCCCATTCTCTCCCTCACTCTCCCATCCTTTTCCTCCTTTCTGTTTCTCTCTGTCTCTCTCTATGTCTATCTGTCTGTCTGTCTGTCTCTCTCTCACATACACATCCACAATTTTGATGATGCCTTTACTCCTATTTCAACCTGTTCACATCCACCACGTACCTCTCCATTTTCTTCTATATGCTGGTCACTTTTAACCCTCATTGTCAGTAACCCTTGATGATTTAACTTGACTTCCTTATAATGATACTTCTGTTTCATGATACTTGCTTCAGTATTATAAGTAACAAACTTACAGTGGTTTCAGTACAAGGCGTGTGGTTCACCAATAACACAACCCCTCCTTAAACCTCCTTAAAACCTCACCTGTCTTCCTCTCTTGGATTGCATTTCTTACCTATGTTGCCTCAAATGAATGGAAAATATGTTGATAAGGCATCATAGTATGGGAAAAGTGAAGGGTATGGAGTCGGAGGACACTGGAGACCAAATTCTGACCCTGACACTTATGAGTTATAAGATGTTCAGCAAATCTTTCAACCTATCTGAGCCTCGATTTTTTCATAAGTTAAAGGATAATAACAATACTTGTTCCATCTCCACTCCTTCCAATCCCCATCTCCCCACCCTGGATCATTCTGAGGAAAGTGTCTTATAAAAGCCTTCAAGCTTCATGTAAAGGTGATCTATTGTTGTTCACCTTTCAGAATGAGTTGCCTTTTGTCCCCATGGAAAATGCTCTGTGTTCTTTCCTCATATATTTTTCAGTGGCTTCACTTCATGTCATAACGTGCTATTTTACATGTCAAGATGATTTTCTTCCCTTTCTGTGTGTTTCAATGGATGCCAGTTCATGAAATGGATTTTTTGTGTCAGACACATCAATTACAAACAAACAAAACTGTTTCATTTTTCACCAAG
This sequence comes from Myrmecobius fasciatus, assembly GCA_023553655.1. NCBI lineage: Eukaryota > Metazoa > Chordata > Mammalia > Dasyuromorphia > Myrmecobiidae > Myrmecobius > Myrmecobius fasciatus. Next base: position 428,568 of record JAJPUD010000416.1, on the reverse strand, counting down.
GAGGGAAAAAAAAAAAGCTAACAAGGGAATAATGTGTCTATTTTTACCTTAAAGTAGCAGCATTCAAGAGAGATGTCTTCACTTAGAAATCAGTCATACACTCAATTGCAGACCAGCTCAGGCTTTAATAATTCATACTGGAATGTGCTGCCCATGTGTTGATGCTCTTTGGCTTGTTACTTATTTAGAGGGCTGTTTACCTCTCCAGGTGCACCCGTAACTCCCTATTCAAGTTGTTGTATGGATCCAATAGAGAATAAGCCCATTAGCTAGAATAATTTTAGCATCTCAGCTTCCTCCAATCTTCAACCCAGGGGAAATTCATTGGCAACAATTTGCTTTATATAGTACATCTTTCATCTGAACCAAAGATCCAAATTCTTAATGCAATGATCAGAGACATGTGTTCCTGGGAAACTTGAGGATTTGGAAGCCCATAATATATGAGCAGATTTTTGCAGCTTCACAAACTCTTTCCACTAGGGCTTGATATAATTGTGATAGGCTCTTGTGTAATTAAAAACAACGATGACAGGGTAGCAGAATACAGATGACAGGCAGTCAGACATAGGGGCAGATGGCTAGGTTTATTGCTGTGGCAAAGTGAAAATCCCATCCCTTTAAGGGGTTTCTGTAGTCAATGGCCTAATTTAGTATGCACCAAGCTGTAACTTCTCAGTATTGAAAGGGGCCTCTGAGTGCAAGAAGGGATATGATTGCAGACATCAACCTGAGAAAGAGGCTTGCTACCTAGGAATTCAACCAACAAATGCCCAGAAAGAAAAAAAATCAGAATATTGTTGCTGCTCTGGAAACCAGAGTGGGCCAGCCTGGCCCTCATTCTTATGACTTGACTGAGAAGAAAGGAATCAAGAGAAAGTGTACTTGAATCAATAAATGTCCACTCATAACTAGATTGAAAAGAGACTTTATAGGTCATTTAATTTAATAACTTAATTTCACAGATGATGATGGGACATAGAGGGGTGATTTTAGGTGATTTGACTTGCTCAAGACCAAGCTAGAAAGGAACAAAGGTGGTATTCAGTCCCAAACTCTTTGTCTTCCACTTCATAGCGCCTTTCCACTACCCCAGTATTCTTTCAGGAAATCTGATTTTTCATGGAAGTGCTCTAAAAAACACTGATACTTTGGAACTTTGAAATGGTTCAGCTCCCTGAGATCCAGTTGCCATATGAGAAAAGTCTTCTTAATATCTATTGTCATTGCCAGGTTATTCATTGAAATATACTGTGAGGGGCAGCTAGGTGGCGCAGTGGTTAGAGCACCAGCCCTGAAGTCAGGAGGACCTGAGTTCAAATCTGGTCTCAGATACTTCCTAGCTGTGTGACCCTGGGCAAGTCACTTAACCCCAATTGCCTCAGGGAAAAAAAAAAAAGAAAGATACTGTGATTTGTCTTCATTCTTAGAAACAGAGTCCTACCACATAACAGTGGCTTTTCTTGGGTTGCTTTTTTTTTTCTTTCATTTTTTTTTGTGATCAAGACAGATGGTTAAGTGTGTTAAGGGATATTTATATTACCTCCCAGTGATGGAGTAACTATAGCATAATTAAGACTTGAAAAGCATTAGCCATAACTTTTGCTAATATGTAAATTCTTAACTATCCAGTCATTGCTTAGAGAATGATCTATTGGGAGGCAGGGAATCTATTCAGCCATTTAAAATATATTTGCAATAGGGCAGAACTGCACTTTCCAATTGCTAAGCATATTTTTAGTTGACTCAATATACATGAATAACTCAAAGACCTTTGTCTTAACATTTTTGAACTTTCAAGGTAACTTGGCTCATAATGAGGAAGATAGAAGGTCTTTTGTTTCGTAATCAGATACCAGTGTCAACATTTAAATATCATTAGCATCACATCATTTGGCACTGTACTAAATATACTCTCTGAAGAGAGGTCATTCTAAAGTAAAATATTCCATGCCCTCAAGAAATAGTTGTGCCATGATCAATAGGTTTACTCCAAGGTTTGTATTTCATTTTAAATGAAAGCTCAGCATTTTAGAGTATACAAGAGATATGCATAGCAGAAGGGAAGGAAAAAAAAAGGAGTAATCTTTTTTTTTTTTTTTTTTTCTATGTGGACACAATGTGTGAACACTGGAATGGAGGTTTGTTTTTTTTTTTTTTTTTTTAGTTCAGTCTGAATGAGAGATGAAGTGGGTGAGCTGAGATTTATAATCTGAGGCAGTGTTGTAGAAAGAACATTATCTTGCTTCATAGTTACTTGGATATGTGTCTAATCTCCCTCCCCAATATGAGACTTTTAAGCTTCTTGAGAACAGGGTCTAAATAATTTCTTTTCTTTTTTTTCCTCTTATTGGGTCCCTGAATTCTAACACCTTTTACTTTTTACCTAGTAGATACTTAATGAGCATTGATGAGATGAATTGCTATAGAAGCTCCGTAAGGTCAGCATGGGCAGAAACTAGAAAGAATTCAGAGAGGATGTGGAGAAAGTTTGTGGAGATATTAACACAAAGAACATGTGACATTTAAAACTATCCTGTTTAGAGGCAGCTAGGTGGCACAGCGGATAGAGCACCAGCCCTGAAGTCAGGAGGACCTGAATTCAAATGTGGTCTCAGACACTTAACCCTTCCTAGCTGTGTGACCCTGGGCAAGTCACTTAACCACAATTGCCTCAGCAAAAAAACAAAAAAAAACAAAACAAAACTATCCTGTTTATTCATCTATCTACATAATTCAGTACTCTTCCTCCTTTCCCTTACACCTTTACCCCTAATATTTAGAAATTCTGAATACCAGAATTTTCTTAAAGAGACTGTTGTGTTTTCTGCAGTCATAGGAACCATTCCAAAGGCTTTGGTAGGAGTACTTGAAGAGACATAAATGACCCTCTTTGCTAAAATGAACGGAAGCCTGCCTCAGCCTTGTGACTGCTTGGGGAGGGAACCAATAAATGAAACACTAGGTACTCCTTTGGGCTTATTTCCTAAACATCTGATAAACTATGTAACATTTTTTCTTTTCTTCATTTCCCTTTTTTACTTTTAGTGGCAAAAAAAATTGCTTACAGCAAGAGAAACTATGTGGCTAACACAGTTTTAAAAATTGCATATTATATTTTTCTTTGTTGCCTTTACCAGAGATTTCTTGAGAAAGTTTAGCATAAAAAAGGAGAAAAATGGAAAGAATAAGTAAAAAGAAAGAAACCCCTTTTAGGTTAGACAATCTTAAAGTGATATGGAGAAGACTGTTTTAAGAATGTTCGTGTGTAGCTTTGACTCAGCTCCCTGAAAGATAGACCTGTAACTATATAATATATCTCTGGAACTGCATTTTGATCTGGTGTTGAAGATGAAAAACCTTTTGGGTTGATTATGATACTTCGGTTTTAAGTGGTCTTCATACCTACTGATTTTCAATTAAGGCTGCCAGACATTTTAAAAGGTCATAAGATCATAGATTGAGAGCCAAAAGAGACCTTAGAAGTCATCTAATGCCTTTTCTGCCTTGTATTTATTTAGATACTTTTACATTTACATGCCCATGTATGTGTATATGTATCTACCTAAGTATATATACATGGTATGCATATACATGTATGCATGTATATATGTGCACACATACTCACACACTTGTACTTTAAGCCAAGGGCTGGCACTAGACCAAGAGCAAGAACACCTGAATTCAAATTTAGTCTTAGATACTTACTATCTATGTGATCCTGATCAAGTCAACTAATCTCTGTGTTCCTTAGTTTTCTCATCTGTAAAATGTGACTAAATAAAAGCACTTATCTCTCAAGGTTGTCATGAGTATCAAATGAGATAATATTCATAAAATGTTTTGTGAACCATAAAACGCTATATAAATATTATACATATATATATACACATACATATTGTTTTATTTTTAAATAATTTTCAGTTGTAGCTGACTCTTTGTGACCCCACTTGGGATTTTCTTGGCAGAGATACATAAGTGGTTGGCTATTTCCTTACCTCAATCATTTTATAATTCAGGAAAATGAGGCAAACAGGGATAAGTGACTTGTCTAGGCTCACACAACTAAGAAATATCTGACGTCAGATCTGAACTCAGGAAGTTAAACCTTCCTGACTCCAGGTCCACCCCTCTATCTACTGGGCCCCCTAAGGAGAATTTAAAATCAGTTCTTCTGACCTGATTCTGATCCAGTTCTACAATTTTATTCAGAAAGTACTTTTCCAAACTCTTGGCTTTAATTTCTTGCATACTTCTCCAGTGTCCTCATGAATAGAAGCTCTCTATCAGAATTTTCAGTGCTTGCTTACTGATTATATTGTTTTTACTTTGCAAATGCCTTTGATTTCATTTTCTTAAGTATCATGTCATTTCTTAGGCTTATAGGATGAAAGCTTTAGTGATGATAAATTATTGACTTCATATGACTGATAGTCTATTTATAATTCTGGAATGATGAGTGGACCAATAAACTATTTTTACATTCAGTAAATACACAAAAAAATAGAGCTTTGAATTAACCCTTTGGTGCCAGAACCAGAACAAGCCATGAATTATGTTTCTTGTCTTCTGGAATTATATGAATTGGTTGATTGGACACTTTGCTCTTTATTTCTTGGGCAAATTTTGATAGTTGGAGTACAGATATTCCCATTGATTTGCTTGAATTTTGCATTTTTCTATAATCAGAATCCTCAAAACAACCAATAGGAAGTTCTTCACAGCCCCTGTTTTGGAATAAATAAGTAGTGAAATAAAATTTTTTGCATGAGGTTTGCTCTATATTGAGAATATCCTCAAAGGAATGAAATTTGTAATGGGGGAAATGGAATAGCTATGCCATTAAATAAGACACTTTAACAAGCTATGCTTCTACTACATGCTAGCCATGTGCTAGATGTAGGAGCTACAAAGACAAAATTGAAAATAGAATATCCAGCTCAAGAGCTCACATTTTGCTGACATCACCATCTTTCCATTTTTTTTTCTTGGAGGCAATTGAGATTATGACTTGCCCAGGGTCACATAACTAGTAAGTATCTGAAATCAGATTTGATCTCAGATCCTGCCATTTTTAAGGCTAGTACTCTAGCCACTGCTCTATTTAACTGCCCCTTCTTTCCGTTTTAAAAATACTGCCAAGAACTTAATTTCAGAAAGCTTGAAAGTATTATTGCTATTTTAATAACTATTAATCATACCAACACTTCCCAACATTATTTTGTTAATTATGTTAGTGATATTTCAGATAGCACCAAAATATTATTAATATTAATAATGTCAATTGATAATGAAATATTTGAGAGAACTTCTAAATATTTGTCATAATTATATAGCTATTTAATAATAATATTTTTAAAACTTCTCTGAAATTAAGTTTCTAGTACTTTGAAAATTTTGACGGTCTCCTGTGGAATATAGACTTTTGAAATTTGGCATGTTTTTTTGTGTATAATTGTATCTCTCATGCTGGTAAAGTGACTTGCATATAGTTGCTGCTTATTTAGTATTGACGTGAATGAAATTGTTAAATCACTTGGCCTTTCATTTTTCCCTATGACAAATTTCAGTTCTTTGAGGATATTCACTGTATAAAGCATAACGTGCAATAATAATGATAAATTCCCCTGTCTTTTGGGGGACCCTTTATTAGTAACATGACTCATTATAGGTGGTGGAGTTTGAGAGGAAGGAAAACTAGTTCATTATTTCACATTCTGGGCCAAGTTTAACATTCATTTCAGCAACAATGCCATATTTAACAATGTGTTTTCATTATGATAGACTGTTTTTGTGTAAAGATCTTGGAGCAAGAGTGTTTTGTGTTTGTTAATGTCTTTCCCAATGGCAAAGTTTCTAAATGATTTGGATTTCAAAACATTCTCTTTGTGCATGCTTGTTTTGCAACTCTTTCTCCTTTTAATGTACACATATTTTTTCTTTTTATAAAGATAAAGAGAAACTATTACATTTCTTATTAGCATGGGAGAAAATGGTACATATAAGGTTTTATAAAAAGTCATCTCTGGGTAGAGAAAATTTAGGGGGCTACCAAGGTCATATGAGTACCATTAACAAAGTTATACCAGTTTTGTAGTTTGCTCATTTTTCCAGCCTGCCAGTAATATAGGAAAATCTTACAGGGGAAGGGCACAGAAATGAGTTTCTTCACTGTGAAAAATTGCAATCCACTTTAAAGCATGTAGGTCACCAATAGATGCATAGGCCAATGTCAGCTGTCACTGATCTTTCCCCCTGTTCTTCTTTACCAAGAAGCTATGATGATTTTTGTCATCATGAGCCACTTTAAAATTGTAGGATCAGAGAAAAAGATTTGGAAAATACCATGGGAAAGTGTGCAGTATAACCTCTGAGAGATCACACAGCTAGTGACTGAAACTAGATTTGAACTGAAGTCTTCCCGACTCTACATCCATCACTCTCTCCACTATACTATCGATCTACCCCACTTCCCCAGAGAAGATTTTAAGAGAAAAGAAGGAAGGGAATAAACATTTATAAAGTTTCTACTGTTTGCTAGGCACTGTGCTAAGTGCTCTTTAAATATTATCTCATTTGATTCTTAACAATAATCCTGTGAGGAAGCACTAATATTATCACCTCTATTTTCCAATTGAAGAAACTAAGGAAGTCAAAAGTAAAAAGAAAAAACATACTGATAAATGAATTCAATTACCTGCAATTACACAGGGTCAATTATTGAAGGAGGAATTTGAACTCAGATCCTCTGACTCCACTTCACTACTACTGCCTTTGACTCCACTGAATTTATGAATTTTTTAAAAGTCATTTTGAACATCACCCTTGATTTTACTCTGTTTCCTCAGTTTCTCTCTTATTCCCAAAAAGAGGCTTCTTTCTGCAAATTTACTATTAGGATAGTTATTTTTCCTTGCAGTCAGTCTCTTCTCTTTGAAGTGTCTTGGTTGCTAAATTAAATTTTCTTGCTTCTCACTTTGCTGGCTCCCTTTATGCACAGATCTTGATTGATCTGTTTGCCTTTGTTTGTCTGTAAGTGGAACTCATTAATACTTTAGCTATTGAAATTTCTACTTAGGTCAAGGACAAAGGAAAGGGAATTTAGCATTAGTAGGGAGGAGAGGGACTTGTATTAATCAATGTTTCTGGGGAAATAAATGGTCAATGATGATGAGTTGTTTTTTTTTTTTTTCCCATGGAATTATGTGGATGCTAAATGTTCTCTGTGATAAAATTCCTGAGTGGGAAGAGCAAGAGGAAGACTTAGTTAAGTTTGACTGTCAACTGGTCATATTTCCAGTATAAAATATCTTGATTTTTAAAAAATGCCTTGTGATCATTGATTTATAGATTTAGAGTTGTTGACTACATAAGTGTAATCAATAGATTGACAATCCTCAACTTCGTCATCTGTCTTGCTTTTCATTTTTAATCTGTTTCAAAGTTTGGCTGATTCTACCTTTGCAATATCTTTCACATCTGTCCTAGCACCACCACTTGGTACATATCTTCCTTTTCATCCACCTGGATGAATACAATAGCATCCTAATATCTGATTATGCCTCTATTCTTTCCCTCTAATCTAGCTTTCATTTTATCAGATTAATCTTGCTTGTTGTTTTCTTCCTAGATTTGGGGATGAGAGGAGGCAGGTAAATGGTACAGTAAATAGAGTCCCGGAACTGGAGTCAGGACAATCCATCTTCCTGAGTTCAAATGTAGTCCCAGACACTTACTAGTTGTGTGAACTTGGGCAAGTCATTTAACTGTTTGCCTCAGTTTCTTCATCTGTAAAATAAGCTGGACAAGGAAATGTCAAGGTTCTCCAGTATTTTTGCCAACAAAATCCCAAATGGGGTGACAAAGCTGAACACAACTCAGTCCCAAAGTCTTTAGTAGCTCCCTGTTAACTCTCAAGTTGTATTCATACACTTTTTCTGGCATTCAAGGTCTTACCTTATCTTCTCAGCCTTATTTTATACTATTGCTTTCCTATACTCCATATTTTACTCAAACTGCTCAATATCTCCACTATGCCCTCTGCTTTCATATTTGGGACCTTTGCTAATAACTTCTTGTATGACCAAAAATCTCTTTCCACTCTTTCTCCTATTAAATTCTTACTTTTTAAAGGTAGTACAGTGAATACAGTTCTGGGTCTAGAGTTGCAAATCCAACTTAAAACACTTACTAGCATTGTGATCCTGGGCAAGTCATTTAACTTTTTCTCAGTTTCTACAACTCTAAAATAGAGATGATAATATTATTTACCTTACAGTATTTTTGTGAGGATCAAATGAAATAATATTTGTAGAGCACTTGCACAGTAGACACTTAGTAAATTAGTATTCCCTCCCTTCTCTTAAAGCCCAACTCAAATGTCATCTCTTCTATGAAGCTAGGTGCCACAGTGGAAAGAGTATGGAATTTGGAGTCAGAAAGATTTGAGTTTGAATTCTGCTTCAGATACTGTATGTCTGAAGTGCTTTGCAAGCTTAAAAGTGTTTTATAAGAACTGACTATGATGATGATGATGATGATGATGATCTCCCCTAATTATTAATGGTTGTCTCTCTCCTATGACGCTTTGAATTTTTCTGGCATGTTTATGTATTTTGTACTTTGCTTATCAGTGTATATTCCATAACTGCTACAAATAAAATGGGCTTTATTTCACTTAAACTTTACATTTTCACAAATGCTTTCCCACTATAGGTGCTTAGTAACTACTAAATGGAATTAAATTGAACTTTTAGACAAAGTTTTGATAACTCTGTGAATTACAACATACAAACTTCAAGAATCATTGAAAATACATTGAAAAAGTCAACTCATTTTGTGCTATAGTTTTTTTTTACTAACTTCCCCTCTATTAAATATTTTTAGTAGAGTTTTCAACAAGAAATTGATCAGATATATTGATATTTTACTTCTTTTTTGCATTCCTTTGTTCCATTTCCCTTTTGCATTCTAGGACAAGTCAATAGTGGCTGTGTCTATCTAAAGGGAGAAAGCAAGATAGAGAAAGAAATGAAGTGGAAAAATCTGTATAGCAAAGAAAGTAGATGACTTGTCCTATAATAATAGAGATTTCATTTGTACGTTAATTTATTTCCATCATTTTCCTGTTAGTATTTATACCCACATTCATCTTAGGAAGGGAGTTGTATGCAGAGTGATCTGGCCTGGGAAGAGAGGCCCATACAGCTTAATGGGATTCCAGATGGCCATTCACTTTATGTTCCAGATGGCATTTGTAGTAAGGGTCCTTTACACTTAACTCTGGGGGTAATCATTTTAAACAGTAGAGACAGGATTTTGTGAAAATTCTGGAAAGAAAGGTTTTTTGATCTTGAACCTTAGGGAAGGGGAAACACAGCCTTCCAAGTCTAATTATAATTGCTGAGGGCCACCTTCTGACTTTTAAGCCAAACCCAAGATTAATGTCCTGCCTTTTCACAGAGATGATTTTTTTTTCATTGTGAGTCACAGTCAAACCAATCTGCAGTCAGTGGAGAATAGTGCCAAATGCCTCATATATGGCATATAAATTTCCTTAAAGGGGCTTGGAAATAATTGAAACACAATTAACATCACTTCATTAAAAAGATTTTTAACACTATGTTTACCATCGTGCTGAATACTCATGAGGATGGTGAAGATTGAAACTATGTAATGACAACATAATGGGGGTGAAATGTGATCTAGCTTGAAGAAAGCCATAGGACAATTATAGGTAACTTACATCTTATACTTATTTTGGGTACCATTCATTTCTTTAGTCATTTAACATGGCTGGTTTAGAAACTTGTTTTGGAAAAAGATTTTGACATTTCCCACAGAGAGTTAAGGGGAAGATTATAGTACTCATGAAGCAAATTTATATTTGCGTTCTAGGTTACCATGGTGTTGGATCCTTCAGAAAAACCCTTAGAGAGGGAAATCGGAAGGTGTTATCTTTATAGCTGATGAGGCAAAGGAACAGAGAGATTAAATGAGTGTCCAAGGACACATAGAAATGAGTTGCAGAGCCAAATATGGAACATGTCCTGGGTACACTTAAAAAATAATGGAGGTAGGATTCACTTTCCTTGGCTTCTTCAGGAATGCTTCAGATGTACTCTGAAAAGTTGCATGGAAATTGGATTTTTGTCAAAGTAATCTTATTTTCCAGTTGACTTACATTGTTCTTTGAATTATTTTTCTTAATATTCCATTCAATTCAAAATATATTTAAATTTTGAGGATGATTCCACACAAACCTACTCCAATAACTCATTATGGTGTGAAGGTAACCGTGAGATCCTAAAGGCTTTGCCACTGAAGCATATATGACAGGTTCTTCCATGCTGGAAACACTTCAAATATTCCAGTGATGAGCCAAGACACTTATCAGAGGACTAGTCTACCTTAATAGATAGAGGCAATTACCAGTGAGTTATCCTCTAGGTGATGAATTTTTTTTCTTTTATTAAGACCTAGAATAAAAATATTTTTAACTGAATCTGCATCTTGTGGGGATCTCACCCTCCTTCCTTTTTCCTTTTCACTTTTTGCATCCCCTCAGTGGGAGACTTGGAATTAAGAAAACCTGAATTCAAATCCTGCAGATATTTACTAGCTACAAGACACTAGTCAAATTCCTTAACTTTTCTCAGCCTCATCTTATTTTCCTGTAAAATAGGAATAACAAAAGTAATACTCTTGTAACAATCAAATGAGATGACATATGTAAACTGCTTTGCAAATCTTCAAAGCTAGCTATTGTTGGAGAGGTTTTGTTTGCTTTTTGAAATCATTTACTCACCAAATAATGGGAGGCAAACTTACCTAGGTCCATGAGATCATATTGCATATTTAGAGGCAGAGGAATTATGGAGGCCACCAAATATAAATCCCTTTTTTATATAATGTAAAGAAAGTGAGGCCAGAAGAATTTCTGATTTATCCAAATGTACATAGTTAGCATAGAGTACAAGTGGGATTTGAACCCAGATCTCCTGTTTCCAAATCAGTTCTTTCAGCTTGTAGCACTTGTTAAAGTAATGGACATAAAGGAGGAATTTAATTCTCTGGTGTCACTGAGAACTGATGCCTTTCTCGAGTGCTTTTTTTAGTAATGATGCCCATTTTCTATGCCAAGACTACTCAGCTTTTGAAATGATATTAAATTCTTCTTTTTAGCATACCCAGGGTTCTCCCTGATACCACATGTATGAGATAATTCCCTGAATGTGATTACAGGGGATCATGGCAACCAGTGCACATGGCTCATCTAGTAATGCAGCCAGATAATGAATTTATTAAAATAATAAAAAAGCTTTTCTCTATCTGCCTCATTATTTTGAACACAGTTTAGTCATACTGTTCACTTGATCCCTTTGTTGATGAATGTAATTCTAGCTTCCTGCTTTGAAGGGAAAATAAAGTTCCATCCCTGGTAATTCTCATGCCTTTTTGATTGGCTGTCATTTAGATATCTTTGAGCAAAACAGAATTTGTATTTTCAATAGGGCTTATACCTAGCACCTCCAGAATTTAGTGGAGAAATGATTCCCCAGAGCCAAAATTTTCATCAAATTTCAGTTAAAGAGGGATGTGGTTTTGATTGCTGAATTCAATTCAATCAAAATCTCAATCACTTCTAGGGATAACATGAATAATAATAATAACCGACATTTTTAGAGATCTTCAAATTTTTATGAAGTTGCTTTGCCTACATTATTGCACTTTGTATTCAACAAATTTTTGCATAAAATGAGCAACTCCATTTGACATAAAAGTGAACATAATAATTAATAATAATAATAATAGCATTTCACCTAGCATTTTAAGGTTTGCAAAATGCTTTAAAATATCATCTCATATGATCCTCACAAAAACCTTGAGAAATTGGTGCCATTGTTATCCCTTTTTTATTGTTGTTCTCATTTCAGTTATGTCTGGTTCTCTGTGATCCCATTTGAGGTTTTCTCCACATAGATACTGCAGTGGTTTGCCATTGCATTTACCATTTCATTTTACGGATAAGGAACTGAGGCAAACAGGCTTAAGTGACTAGGCCATAATCATACAGGTTTTTTCAAGGAAAATTTGGAGTCTTCCAGGCTCCAGATCTCAGAGAAGATAAGGGAGGAGCCCATAGTGACAAAAGCAAAAGAGATAAAGATTCCAATCCATCTGTCTCCTTGCTCCAGATCCTGTGTTCATTTCATTACCTTATAGTTTTAGCTTTAAAAAAGGTACTGTTTATTTAATGCTTTAATATTTACAAAGTGCTTTACAAATTTATCTCATTTTATCCTTATAACACCCCTGGGAAGTTATAGTATCCTTTTTACCTTCAGTAATTCACTATTAATTTTCCCATTGTACAGATGAGGAAACTGAGGAAGATAACTATTAAATGATTTCTCCAGGGCTGTCTTTGAAGCTAGATTTGAAATCTGATGATATTACTCTTGGTCCAGCACACTATCCCCAGAACTACCTACTTGCCTATCAACTTTGCAGCATCACTAACTTGTTATAGTGATACTAATCAATGTCTGCCTTTGCATTCTTCCTCCTCACTTCCTAATAGAGGTGCCCTAGTTCCAAGAAATGATGAATATTTTTATATGAAAAAGAGTAATGAAGGAACGAGAATCTGGAAAACTTACTACATATAGAATCAAACCTTAAATAATAGAGTGTGTATGGTTTTGATATCACTGATTTTGTCCTGCTCTAAAGAGCTCTTTACTCTTGTGCCATTAGCAATCCATTTTTCATGTTAAACTCAGAATGTCAAACTTTCTAATATTTCTTTGATTATGTCTACACCAGTGGGGCATGCAGTGATCATCAGCTTTTACATAAAGTATCTTCAAAGTCTTTAGGTAGGAAAGGGCTATAAAACTGAGCATATCCTTTGGTCCACCAGTGTCTCTATTGAGTCTATATCCCAAAGAGATCCATAAAAAGGGAAAAGCACACATGCAAAAATGTTTGTGATCTGATTTTTCTTGCATAGCAAATTGAAAAAAAAGGAAATATGTTTAGAAGAATGCACATGTTTAATCTATAGTGGATTGCTTGCTATCTAGAGGAGGGAGGAAGAGAGAAAAAATTGGAACATAAGGTTTTCCAAAGGGTAATGTTGAAAACTATTTTTGCATGTGTTTGGAAAAATAAAAAGCTATTATAAAAATAAAATAAAATATATTTCTTTATGTTTTATTTTACAAAAATAGTCTTTGGGCAGATCAAAAGATGGCACTGGAGAAGGGAGTATAAGGAGAACATTGGAGAATCATTGAGGAAGTTGGACCCTCAAAGACAGTGCCCAAATCTAGAGTAATTCCTACTTTTAACTCATTTGAAATCTAGCACCAAAGCTTAGATTGAGTTTTAGTGTGATACTAGCATAGATTGAAAAATGAATAATATAAAGCCTTCCTGATTTAAAAAAAAGATGGGGTTCATTTAAATGTGTTAAAATCATTCTAATATCTTTGCCAGGAAAGTTCCAAATGGGGTCATGAAGAATTGAACGCAACTGAAAAACAACTTGAGCAAAGAGGGTTCCTAAGAACTGTAAGGCATAGATATTGAGATTTGTTATTTATTTCTTCTTTTATTTAAGAGACATTTTAAAAACATTTTCTGTATTCTACTAGGCCCTGGGCAATACATGAATCAGACAAAAAATGTAAACCTTTATTATGTTTATACCTTAGTCAAGGGATATAATCTGCAAATAATTATAATATACACAGAATTACTTCAGTTTCCTTGAGGGTTACAAAACAATGTACTATATGATGTTTGAGAAGAATGATTGTTACCGAGTGGAGGAGTGATGTATTAGGAGAATATGATGGCTATCTCCAAGTATTTTAAGTGATATAATGTGGAAAAGAGATTAGATTTATTCTGTTTGTTCCAGAAATCAGAAGTAGGAGCTATGGGTGCAATTGGAAATGGGAAATTTAAGGATGATGTAAGAAAAAAAAATCTTAAAAATTAGAGCTTCTTCAAATTGGAACAGATTGCCTTGAGGGGTAATGGGTTCACCCCACTTACTAGAAGTCCCCCAAATAAAGATTGGATGAAGTCTTGCAGAAAGTATTAGAGAGAATTCTTATTAGTTATATGTTGGACTAGATTATGAGTTTTTTATTCTGTTTTGTGTCATGGATATTTTTGGCCATCTGCTAAAGCCTATGGACCCCTTCTCAGAACAATTATTATAAATGTATAAAATAAAATATATATGATTACAAATGAACCCGATTATATTTAAATGTAGTGATTAAAATATGTATTTTAAAAGCAAACTCATGAACCTCAAGTTAAGAACCAATAGTCTTTCTGGTCCCCTCCAACTCTGAAATTCTGAGAGACATGAGATTGTACATGGGGACAGGTTCTAGAGCTCCTTCAAAAGCAAATAGACAAATTTGGGTCTACTAGGGAAGGCTCTGAAAACATATTTCCTAAATTTTAAAAGGACACACGTCTGTATTTAAATATTGATATGGAGTTATTGACAGTGAGAATCTATTTGGTCTAGAATTGTTTGTCACTTAAAAGGTAATAAATTTCTAGACAAAGGATAATTGCACAAATTTTTTGCTGAATCTCTCCACTTTTCTGCCTTTGAAGTAACCTGATAATGTGTTTGCCTGCCTCAGCACCTCAGCTATTATCCTTCCCTTGAGTTTCCCTGTGCAGGTGAGAGAGCATCAGTAAATGAATAACCCAATGCAGTTGATGTGGCATAGACTGTTTTTTCTGGATGAAATCCAATCCTGTTGATCCTAGTGAGGATGACTGGCAGAGTGTTGTTAGCATGTGTTGTTATTTAATATTAGTATCACAGACACCAAGAGGAAGAGATGCTTACCTTGCCTCATCCCTCTTGTCTTTTAAAATTATACTGGAGGGATGGCATTGTTCCAAAGAGAGATTGATTCCATGCAGTCCTCTCAGACATGAATCTAGCGTTATCAAGACTGAGATCAGAAGGGATTCCTAATCTTGTACCTGACTTTGGATATAACAGTAGTTTATGTAGGTTTATAAAGGTTTTTATGCATTGTCTCCAAATGGATAATTATAGTTTAAAGTAGTTATCTATGCCCTTAGTCTCTAAGATATAGAAAACCTGATTCAAGATAATTTCAATAGACTTGTGATGAAAAGTGCCATCCACATCTAGAGAGAAAACTATGGATTCCAAATGTAGATCAAAGCATAATTATTTCACCTTTTTTGTTATTGTTGTTCATTTTTTCCCTCTTTTTCCCCCTTTGATCTGACTTTTCTTATGCAACATGACAATTGTGGAAATATATTTAGAAGAATTGTATATGTTAACCCATATCAGATTGCTTGCCGTCTGCAAGGGGACAGAAAGGAAGGGAGAAAAATTTGGAACATAAGGTTTTGCAGAAGTTGAAAACTATCTTTGCATGTATTTAGAAAATTAAAATACTGTTTAAAACTTTTTTTTAATTCACAGATTTCCTTCAGTTACCGATGTTATTATACAGGTTATCTTTCTCCTATTTCTGAAATATGCTCTCTCTTCATGTCTTCTTTGCAGAATTCCTATAAACTTCCTTCAAGGTTTAACTCAGGTACTGTCTTCTCCATGAGGTCTTTCCTATTGTCCCTCCACTCTTGTTCCAGTTCTTACTGCTTTCCTTCATGAAATTATCTTGTATTTAATTCTTAGTTAACTTGTTGCATCTTCCCAACTATAAGCTACTTGAGGGAGGAGACAATCTTATTTTTATCTTTATATGTTTTTATCTTTATTCATCTTTATCTTTATATGTTTTTATCTTTAAAGATAAATAAAGGTATTTTTATCTTTATTTATCTTTATCTTTATATATCCATGTATCCGTAGAGATATATGGTACCAAGCCAGCTCTCTGTCCATTATAGCTTTTTTGGTATCTCCATATATACCAAGGGGGCAGCTAAGTTAGCACAGTGGATAGAATGTCAGTCAAGTCAGGAAGACTCCTTTTCCTGAATTTAAATCTAACTTTAGATACTCATTAACTTTGTGACCCTTGGCAAGTAACTTAATCCTATTTGCCTCAGTTTCCTTCTCTGTCAAATGAGATGAAGAAGGAAATGGCAAAGTCATGTAACATTATTTGCCTCAGTTTCCTCATCTGTAAAATGAAATGGGGAGGGAATGGCAAACTACTTTAGTAAGCCACATAAATAGGTCATGAAGAGTAAGACATAACAAAATAGCGCCTAGAACATTGGCTAGAACATTGGATCTATGATTTCATTGATATAGGAAACTGCCAGGTAAGAAAATTCTTTCTACCAATGAAGTTGACATTTTCTTTTCTGCTTAATAGAGAATTACCTAACACACTGAGAGGTTAAACTATATGCTTAGGGTCACATAGCCATCAGAGGCTGAACTTGAACCTGGGTCTTTCTTGAACCCGGGTACCAAGCCAGCTCTCTGTCCATTATAGCTTGCTGCCCAGCATATAACACTTTATACTTTTTTGTTTGTTTATTTGTTTCTCTACTTGATTTTCATAATAACCCTATGGAATGGGTAGGTGTTATTATTTCCATTTTACAGACATGGAAACTGAGCCTTACATAAAAAGACTTGCCTAAGCAAGTCAATGGCAGAGCTAGAATTTGAACTTAAGTCTTTTGATTCCAAACCTAATGTTCTGCCCATTATCCTGCTCAGGGATTATAGGATAAAGAAATTGATGTATGCTTTGTGTCTTAGCTCTACAGCTAAGCTTTACTTACCTTACTGCTAAGAAAAGCCTTATAAAAGCCAGCTGGGATTTCATGTGGTTTATCTGCCTTTCTTTAATATCTTTCTCCTTCCTCCATCCGCTGCTGACTAGGAGGGAAGAGTAGATTACAGGAACTCGTCTCTTTTTGCCATACCCCACAGTTCTCACTGTGACAGAAGTTAAAAAGCAATCATGTAATTGGCCAAGCAGCTGTTTTTGCCTTTTTTCTTTAAAAAGTATGGCAAGAATAAAGAGTGTACGGCCAGAATCAGCCATCCCTTTCATCCCTGGGTGCTGTTAATGGGGCCAAGCAGTGGATGTAGGTGACATTGGCAGACCAAAGGCACTGGCCAAAGAAAGGAAGAAAAAAAGAAGGAAAGTAGGAGAGAAAAGGAATCCTAGAGTCTCAGGAATAAAAGGGACTTCTACCCAAATCGTGAATTTTGTTGAGGAGATCCTCAACAAGTGTTAACTTCCCTCAGTACAATATAAGTTCCTTAAAAGCAGGGACTAATTTTCTTTTTACCTTTTTCTTTTCTTTTTTGGTATATCCAGCACTCAGGCTAATGCCTAGCAAATAGTAAATGAAATGTTAAATTATCACTTGTTGACTTGAAATTTTTTTAGCTTCAACCTATTGGACCTATTCTGCCTTCTGGGATCAGGCAGAATAAGGGTAATCTCTTTTCCACATAACAATCTTCCAAACACAGGGCATTCCAAAAGTATTAGTGTGGTTAACTTTATTTAATTTATGGAATAAAACAAGCATAAAATGATAAAATAACATAGTACATTGAAAAGATGCTTGTATGTGAAACTACTATGCACAACTTGCTATTCCTTTCAAATATATAACAAAATTATCATGCAAATTTCTTCATTTTTTTCTTCTTCCCTCCCCCCACCCTAGAGATGACTACAATTAGACATAAACGTGTGTGTGTGTATATGTAACATACATATACATTTCTATCTATATACATATCTATATATATATATGTATTTGCACACATATGCATATATGTAAAATTGTTCCATACATACTTCTATTTATCAGTTTCTTCTCTGAATGTAGATAATATCTCTCTTCACATGTCCTTTATAGTTAATTGGAGTATTTATAATATTCAAAATAACTTATTCACTCAAAATCATTCTGAAAACAATATTGCTGTTATTATATACAATGTTCTTTTGGTTCTGCTCATTTCATTCTTCATTATTTTGTGCAAGTCTTTCCATGTTTTCTTAAATTATTAAGCTCATCAGTTCTTACAACCGTCATATTGCATCACAATCATATACCATAACTTGTTTAGCCATTCAGTTAATTTTTAAAACTTCCACTCATAGGAACTTCTGAATTTACCAGTTAACTGTTCTTCAAGCCTTCTCTTCAGTGAATGAAACATCTTCAATTACTGAAACCAACCTGCTGGTGGAGAATCTCAAGGGAGTACAGCTGATTGCCCAAGTTTATTGGACACACAACTGCCTGATCTGGCAGATTCAGTAACAGCCTTTGGACTATTGAAGAGTGCCAAGGCATCTTTTTCACACTAGTATTATATAAAATATACCTCTCCATACCTTTTCTCCTTTCCTATCCTCTACTCCTCAAGGCAATATATCTGAATATATCTGAATTTAACTAGGAGAGTTTAGGAGGAAAGAAAATGAATCCAAAGGATTAAGATGGAGGAGATAATGGGAAAACCATGAATGTAGTAGCGTGTGGCCTCTGGCTGAGAGATTATTAACAGAGAAGCTTTGAAATTCCTGTGAATGGGTGGAATCATTCAGAATGACTCTATATGGATAAAAATGAGTAAAGAAGTGTCCTTGAGCTTAGGGCCTTACCAAACCTTTATCAATACAAGGGAAATTGAGTGCTATGGTTTAAGGATAGCTGGCAGGTTCTCCCTCTGTACTGAGTGCTGAAGCAAGAAGCATTCAATGAGGAATTTGGAATCTTAGTGCCTTGCTGTTTTGTGGCTTTACAAGCATTGGATAGTAACAATGATAGATCTCTCTATAGACCCCATGTAGCTGAACGATATATTTCAGAACTTATTGTAACATTTTGAGGGTAGAAGCAGAAAAGGGAAGGAAGGATGGAGAGGAAGGAGGAAGGGAGGGAGGGAGAAAAAGGGGGGAAGAGGAAGGGAGGAGGAAAGAAAGAGGGGAGGGAAGGAGGGAGGAAGAAGGAGAGGGAGGGGAAAGGAGAAAGAAATAGAAGGAGGGCGGGAGGGAGAAAGGAAGGAGGGAGAGATGAGGGGAGAAAGGGGGACAGACAAAAAGACAGAGAAAAGAGAGACGGACAGATGGACAATATGTGTTTGGGTCATGATACTTTATCATACTGGACCACCATATTTGGAAATTCTGAATATTGAGTCTGTTGAAGTGGGAGAACCAGTTCAGCTCCTGACTCTGCTATTCATTATCTCTCACATCTCTTAGAGCCTCTTTTGTCTATCTAATGGAGGAGCTAGAACTAATATGATCTCCAAAGTTCCTTTTAAGACTAAACCCTTGATTGCCTAAGGAGAGTACAAGAAAACAAAACCATAAGACCCCATTTTCCAGTAGCCATCAGCAGCTGTCTCCTAGGAATCAACTTTTAGAGGAATTCAGTCCTGTTTCATGCTTAGAATTGATTGATCAATAATGACTCCAATTTTTCTTTCTAATGACTCCCTCAGACATAAGTCTTTACAGGAATAAAAATACTTCACCGCATCTTTCTTTTTCTTTTCCTATATTCTGTCCTTAAAATATAATAGGTCATAGGAGAGGGGGAAAAAAAGAAAGAGAAGTCTAGTGTATACCTGGGCTTCCTCATTTTATGTGAATGCTTAGTTATCCATAATAAGAAAAGGTAATGCTAGGGACTGGATCACTGGACTCTGGCTATTGTTAGCTGTTACTAGATAAGCTTGGTCTTGCTATGGCTTTCCAAGAATACTAGCAATTCCCATTTTTTGAAAGTTCTAATGAACAAATGATAAGACATTTACTAAGTGCTTAGTATATTTGAGTACTGTGAATGAGAGTTTATTGCATTTTCTAAACTGAACAACAGAACTTCCTAAGAACACAGACACACCATAGAACTTTGTGAATGAGATGGGTGATGAAGATACAAGAAAGGGAAGGGGTAAGGAGGGAGAGAGGGAGGGAGGAAGGGAGGAAGAAAAAGTAGAGAAGAAGGGAGGGAAAGAAAAGGAGGGGATGATAGAGAGTGAAGGAAAGGAGAGAAGGTGAGAGGGAGGGTAAGAAAGTAGAGAAGGAGAGAGGGAAAGAAAGGGAGATGTTGAGGGAGAGAGGAAGGAAAAGGAAAGGAAAGAGGGAAGTAGGGAAAGAAAGGGAAGAGGGAGAGAGAGAGGGAGGGAAAGAGAGAAGTGAAGGAAAGGCAGGCAGAAAGACAGAGGGAGGAAGGAATTGGGGATACAAGAACAAGAACAGTCTTTACATTCAAGGACCTTATGGTATAATAAAAGGCAGCAGCTCATAAAGGAGAACTAGAAGAATGTAGAATGAGGTCTACATATGTTAAATAGTTTAGACATGGTTGGGAAGTGAAGGCTTGATTATGGGCAAAATAACACAGAAGCTCAGCCATCAGAAGCCCAGCAGCTGAAGCCAAAGTTCCACCTGGGAGGGATAGAATTAAGATTGGAAAGGCAATGAGAACAACTCTGGTTGTAATGTTTGCTGTGGGGTTGACACTGTTCCTGAATTGTCCTTTCCGTTAAGTCCATTGCCTTTCAGCCTATCTGTAATTAGAACCTGCTAAAGAAAAGGGCAGACCTCCATAGGTTGTAGAGAGGCTAGTACTGGAATTGAGCTGTTAGTGGGAGAGAAATCAGGTGTCTTTAAGCAATCTTTTCCTAGTTCTAAGCTTTAAGGTTAAATTGTAACCTCTAAGCACATTCTGATTCAGATATATTTCAGGTTGTAACAAAAAGCATCTTCTCGGGGCTTCTGTCTTTTTTCATTAGTGCTTAATGGAGATCTCTGCCATCTCCACTTCTCTACCCACCACTCCCTTTACCTGTGGTTTATGGCATGAATCCTCTTGAGGTATAAGCCTTTTTCCAGTAACAAAGAATCCTTGCTGAACCTTTTCTAGGCTGATGTTATTGATGGAGCAGAAAACCAGTGGGATTCCCTTCCCCTTTCTCCACAGAGATTTTCTCAGCATTTTCTTCCAAGACAAAGTTTATTTAGAGTGAGAAATGCTCCATGCAGATCTGACTTTGACCTTGATCAGCCAAACATGGTTTTAAATGGAAGTAAAATGGGGGCATTTTAAATATGACTGAGAACTGCTTCCATTAATTCAGATGATGAGGGGGAAAGCAATTGTTCTTGACCGTCTTGTCTTCAACCAAGCAATAGCATCATTACACACAAATTAACTGGGTGACGTGATGTAACTAACAACTCCAAAACACTGAAAGCTGGTCTGCATTATCCCTAGAATGCTTCCATGGTTGGGAGCAGAACCTCATGGATCACTCAACAAGAAATAATCACAAGGTTGCTTGGGGTAGTTGAGATTTGTTTTTATTTGCCTGGAGCACAGGTATACAAAGGTAAGCCATTCTTTCTGTTTCTATTTTTTTTTTTCCTTTTTTTGCTTTTTGCTGAGGCAACTGGGGTTAAGTGACTTGCCCAGGGTCACACAGCTAGGAAGTGTTGTGTCTAAGACCAGATTTGAACTCAGGTCTTCCTGACTTCAGGGCTGGTACTCTATCCACTGTGCCACCTAGCTGCCCTATTCTTTCTGTTTCTTATTTGTCACATTCACACTGTAGGGGAAGTTGGACTTTAAGTATGAGAGATCTCTC
Organism: Myrmecobius fasciatus; assembly: GCA_023553655.1. NCBI lineage: Eukaryota > Metazoa > Chordata > Mammalia > Dasyuromorphia > Myrmecobiidae > Myrmecobius > Myrmecobius fasciatus. Next base: position 406,928 of record JAJPUD010000416.1, on the reverse strand, counting down.
CTGCACTTTCCATAAACTTTGTTCTCACTCTGTAGAGTTCTTCATCCCTCCTGCCATATAGTGTCCTTCTAATAAAAACCTGCCCTTAAATCTGTTATCAGGCACTCGCATATCAATAGCTATTTGATCAGTTGGTCACTGCATTTTAGAACTGAATCTTAATTGTGGAATTACTGTTTTTGTCTCCAACTATATAATACAGCACTACTCTACTCTTCCTTTTGCCTTGAACTGTACACTATACACACACACACACACACACACACACACACACACACACACACACACA
>JAJPUD010000416.1:345730-406629 GCA_023553655.1 Myrmecobius fasciatus | reverse complement strand
ACACACACACACACACACACACACACACACACACACACACACACACACACACATATATATATACACACACTATACCTAAAATTATTATATACATTATCTCATTTGACCTTTACAACAAACCAATGAAAAAAGAGGGGCAAGTTTTATTAATTCTACTTTACAGATAGGGAAATTGAGGACCACAGAGTTTAGGTTTCTTATCCAAGGTCATATAACCAGTAAGTGTTCCATCTAAGATTTGAACTTACTCCTTCAGAATTGATTTCACTGTCCTTTCTACTACTCTGTTGGTGTTAAACTCAAATAGAAATGGCTACTTAACCATTCTTAAGGATCCCTGTTGCCCCACATTGATTCAGAAAATTTCATCTTACCATTTGTTAGTATTCAGCTATTTTTAGTCATATCTGACTCTGTGACTGTATTTGGGATTTTCTTGGCAAAGATACTAGAGTGGGTTTGCCATTTCTTTCTCCAGCTCATTTTACACATGAGGAAATTGAGATAAGCAAGATTAAGTGGCCTGTCCTTGGTCACATAACTAGTAAATGTCTGAGATCACATTTGAACTTAGGAAGATGAGACTTCCAGACTTCAGGCCCAATACTTTAGCCACTATGCTACTTAGCATTTCCCTTATCGACATTATTTTTTCTATTGTATTTTTATTTATTTTGCTCAATATTTCCCAATTTCATGTTAATCTGATTCAGACACTCAGGAGTGTTGCTGGTCCAGTGACTCCTGTTAAAGGGCTTATAGGCACCAATGAGCAGGTGAATGAGCTTTTCTTTGGGCAGGAGCTTCTTACCCAGGGTCCCTGCTTGTAGTTCTTTTCAGCACAGTGTGAGGAGAGGAAGAAAGTATTTGTGTGTCACTTATATTCATACAAGCAAATCTGGTCCATGCAGGTCAGTTTAATTCTTTGAGATTCAGCTATATGGCTCAGTGAAGCAACTAGTAATTTAAGTGCTTACGATGTGCCAGGCCATGGATTAAGAGCTAGACAGATATACAAAGAAAATTCCCTCATCATCCCCAAAAAGTCTAATAGTCTAATGGGGAAAATACTATGTAAACAATTATGCCCTAGCAATATAGATAATAGAATAAATTGGGAGTTGTCTCAGGGGATAAACACTAAGATTAAGGAAGACTGACAAAGGCTTCTTACTGAAAGTTGGATTTTCACCGAGACTTGAAAGAAGCCAAGAGGATATGAGAAAGAAGAGAATTTCAGACATGGTGGATAGAGTTCTTGAGCTAGAGTCAAAGATAGACTCAGATACTTATTAACAAGGAGACTGTGGGTAAAATCCTCTGTCTGCTTCAGTTTCTTTATCTATGAAATAGGAGTAACATTAGCACCAACTTACAACAATAGCTAAAACAAGGTAATATTTGTAAAGCACCTTGCAAGACTTTAAGTGCTATTTGAATGCTAACTACTTTTTTTTAATTCAATAAATATTTATTAAGCACTTGCTATGTTCAAGGCCATGTAATGGGTGTTCAGAGACTTCAGAAGTCATAGCTGATTAGAGATGGAAGAGAAGTTACAGGGGATACAAGAAAACCCCCCCACAAAAAACAATAAAGCAAAATAGTCCTGGTCCTTAAACAGCTTTGAAGTTAAGGAGATAAGCCTCTTAGCCCCTTGTATTCCATGTAACTTCCCTAGTCTGTAGTGGCAGATATAGGAGAGGAGTCCTATTGGCCATTGGAGGATACAGGCTTCTAAGAGCAATATCAAAAAATTAGGAAATAAATAGTTTCTTTTTTGTGTAGTTTTATAAATAGTTTAAATAAATAGTTTCAAGGCCCTTCTCTTCCTCTTCTTCCTTCTCCTCCCAATATACAGACCTGTATGTATATTATTATTATTAGATTTGTTTTGTCTCAGTTATAGGGAATTCAATGATAAAACCCCCTCATGTCAAAGTTGGTCAGTCAATCAACAGCATTTATTAAGCATTTATTATGGGCTAGGCACAGTGCCAAATCTTGGTAATACAAAAAAAGGCAAAATATGGTCTCTGTCTTCAAGGAACATGCTAATATTAGTAATACTACTAATAATAACAGCTAGCATTTACACAATGCATTTTGGTTTGCAAAGGACTTTACATATGAAAACTTACTTTATTCCCTGGTTTGTGATTCCCTGGTCTGAGTGAGTGCCTGGGGCATTCAGAAGTTAAGTGACTTGCTCAGGATCACACAGTCACAGGTTTCAGAGGTAGGACATAGGCTGCTGACTTTCTATCTACTCTGTCTCAGTGCTGATTAGATTTACCAGGGCAAGCCAAGTTTATTAATCATCCATGCTTGTTCAAATGAGAAGGGCAATTTTGGTTTCATTTTCCCTGTCTTTGGTACAATTCTATACCAGGCCAATATTTCTTTCTGGATGCTTTCAGTTACCTGTTTAACTTTGTGACCAGCCTTTGTAATAGTAATGACTTACCTTTAGCCATGGTGTCAGGCACTATAGTTGCATGACTTCAGAGAGGTGATTCCATGAAATGCAAGTGAATTAGAATTGATCAGTGGGTCACCTTGCATTTCAGGGCTGAATCTTAATTATGGAATTACTGCCTTTGTCCCCTATTATGCAACAACAATTAACACATCAAGAAATTTTTTTCCCATAACAATCTTAGGTAACAAAGACAGTACAACTTCCAGGAGAAACATAACAATGATAAGATCTCCTGACCGTAGAATTCTAACAGTCTGTCAATTATTCTAAAGTCTTTTGGTCTTAGCATTAGTGATCCTGAAGTCCTCCGACCTTAAAGTGCTATTATTCTAACAATCTGTCTGTCAATTATTCTAAAGCCTTCTGGCCGTAGGATAGTTCTACAAACTGGTTAGTAATAGCCAAGTTCCTCACACAATAGTGAATAACACCACTCCTCAAACCTACTTGTAAGCCATAAAGTTAGCAAATAAATAACATGAAGCTCTGGCCTCTTTAATTTTGTCCTATAAATTTATCTTCTTTCTCCTCATTCTTTGCTAAACCCTTTTGGAACTGTCCCCTTCAATTGACATTACATTTATAATAAACTTTGCCCCTTGACTTGGAGATGGGTTAAAACCTGCAAATTCTTTTGAAACACCTAGTAACGCCAGTCTGCAACCCCAACCTCTTGGGGCCTCCTTCTGAATCTCAGCAATAATATTAGGTTTTATTATCCCATTTTAAAAAAAAGAAATTCAAGCTCAAAGTGACTTGCCTATTATATAGCTAATAATGATGGCCAAAGGATTAAAATCCAGGTTTGGGGACTAAAAATGTTAGACTTTCCCTACTATCCCACAGCTACCTTAAGAGAAGACCTGGTTAGGTAATCCCAACAAATAAAGTTGCATCAGTCCAGATAGTCTCTTTCTATTAACATCATCCCAGTTTCCCTACAATTGACCTGTCCCTGGGCATAATAGACTCTATTCTCTTAAATAGCAGCTGGCTGGTGTTGTTTTTGGTTTATGTTATATTTGGTGTCATCTTCCCTTTTCTAATAGCTGCAGTATGAGATCACATATGAATATATTCAAGTTAGGTTCAGGTTTCCTGGAGTCAGATCTTAGGTATGATTTGCTCTGGCTAAGTCTTTTAGTGAGAAGTTTGTTTTGGAATCAACCTCAAGAAGAGAACAAAAAAAAAAAAAAAACAGAGACAACAAAATAGTACATCTTGGGGCATAAATTTGGCTCATTGCTCTTATTAGGCTTTTAGACTCTTATTGTTCCTCATTTTCTAGATGAAAAAACTGATTCTCAAGAGTTTCTCAAACTAACTACTTCATCTTCAAACTCCAAGTATTTTCATTTGCTGTACCCTTTGCCTGGATCTCTCTCCTTCTTCATTTCCTTCTAGATTCTTTGCTTTCCTTCAACTTGCAACTAAAAATTCCATCTATAAAAAAAATCTTTTTATTGATTATTTACCCTTGTTACCCTACAGTTTATCTTGTGATTTAATTTATTGTTTAGTTATGACTGATTCTTAGTGATCCCATTTGGGGTTTTCTTGGCAAAGATACTGGAATGTTTTGCTATTTCCTCTTCCAGTTCATTTTATAGATGAGAAATTGAGGCAATAGGATTAAATGATTTGCTCAGGATCACACTGTTAGTAAGTGTCTGAGGCTAGACTGAATTCACAAAGATGAGTCTTCCTGATTATTCAATTCAACATCTAGCTGTACAATTTTTCTTGTATGTAGTTATTAAACTGCACCATTTAATTATAAGCTGCTTGAGGGCAGATATTCTACCTTTACCCCTTCCTTTGTATCCCCACGTGTTTAGTACAATACCTGGAATATAATTAAGTGTGTACTAAATGCTTGTGAAAAATCACTTGCTCTATCTGAATCCAGATTTCAATCCAGGTCTTCCTAACATCAATTTTAGCTACTGGTCAATACTGCCCCAAAGCCGTGCCCATCAGTATGTTGATTCATAATCAGAATGACTTTAGAGCAGCAATAACACTAAAAAGCCTACTTCTCAAATCGGTAGAAGTAGAAGGTAAACATTTCTTATTCTCCCTTCAACCTCATAAAAGTAAATACCAGGCAAATGTAAATACTATTAAAGTGAAAGAGGGAAGGATAACAGACTTAACATTATTATGATTTATAGGTACCTCTCCTTTTATGTAATATATGAATTTCTGACTCTTACACAAATTGCATTTTTGGGGGAAATTTATTAATACATAAGTGAAGTTCACGAGTATACTATTTAAAGAAAGTCAGTAGAATGTAAGAATCTTGAGTACAAGTAGACTGGTTCATATCTATCTTAGGGTATCTTCAGTAATTGTAGCATTACTTGGTCATTGTTTGTGCACTGATTGACTCAGAATGAATGTGAATAGCAGTTGTTTTTGTTTTGGCCAGAAACCCAGAGGTTTTTTTCCCTCCCAGATTGATTTTTTTCTTTTTTTGACTAGATAAGAGAGGCTATTTTCTGTCATTTCTTAACTAATCTTAATCACTGATTGGACATTGCCTCTGTCAAGCTGATCCCTTTTAAAGAGCTCATCTTAAAAAAGCTTCTATCTTCCACTATAACCAGAGCCATCTCCACTCCTGATCTATTATATGTTACCACTGACTATGAAGGAGAAAGTGAAGCTGGTGACTTTGCACAGCCCTCCCTCACTTAAATCAAAAAAATTCCCTTGCATTTCATAGATCCCTCCCTGATGTCATCTTCAAAAGTGGACAAGTAACAGTGCCTGACACCTTTAATGCTTCCTAAATTGAAATGAACCTAGTAGTAATTTGATTTTTCAAAGTTCATAATCATAGTAGGTTGGACTTTTAAAAAAAAAATGTGAGCAATGCTTTTCAATAATGAAGTGATCTAGGCCAGCTGCAATGGTCTAGTGATGGAGAGAGCCATCTGAACCCAGAGAGAGACTCGGAGACTGAATATGAATGACAACATAGTATCTTCATTTTTATCATTGTTGTTTGCTTGCTCTTTCTTTTCTTTCTCATTTTTTCCTTTTTGATATGATTTTTCTTGTGCAACATGATAATTGTGGAAATATAGAAGAATTGTACATATTTAATATATATTGGATTACTTGCCACCTGGGGAAGATGGAGTAAGGGGAAGGGAGAGAGAAAAAAAATTGAAACACAAGGTTTTACAAGGGTGAATGTTGAAAACTATGTCTATATTTTGGGGGAAAAAAGCTTTAGAAATAAACTGAGCAGTGATTTACTCCTTAATTAACTGCGGATTTGTAATTTTTTTGTTCTTATGAATTGCATTTTAATACAGGAATATTTTGTGTGCGATTTTCAGAAGAAAACATGCATCTATTTCCACGTGTTTTTTTCATGCCTATGTATTTCCCATTTCTCTACTCACTTACAGATGTATAAGAACCATAAGTTTTCTAGGGAATTCCTCAAAAAGTCCATGAGGTAGATCAGCTACATATTTTATTCTAAGACCACCAACAATCATTGATCGAAGAAAACCCCATTACCCATCTTTTTTTCCAATCAATAGGTATTGGTACTTTAATTAGATCTGACAGGTTTATGAAAACTCAGTCTCCTAAAATGCTGTTTATGGAATTTTAAACTGTTCCCTATTTTCAAGATAATATCTATCACTAGTGATGGTGTTGTCTGGTGCATAAGGAGCAAATTGACTTTACCCCCCTTTGTGTATTAATGTCCTACATTGAACACCTGTTTCTTACTTGTAACATTAACTGTTCATGTGAACTGCATGGAGAGTGCAGGATTTTTATACAAGAGAGAGACTAGTGAGTATTTTGGGATGTTTACATCTTTCCAAAAGTCAGCATTTTTCCCCCTGAAGTGCTTCTTGGCAAACATTATTAGCAATGCAGAATGGGCTTTTATGGATAATACTGTGAAATCATACCAATTAAGAAGGAGTGGGTAGATTACCAATCAGCATCAGCTAATTAAATTATGATGTGCCTTAGTAGGGTCTGTAGCTGGTGAAAGAAAGAAGAAAAGAGGGGAAAAGAAGCAAAATCTTGAAATTTGATGACAAGGAGGATGGATTACATTGTCCATTCTATGATAATTGAAGGAATAAAATAGTAGCAACATAATGTATTTTAAATAGGATTCTCTGTTATTACTTTCTTTGAGTGTACAATTAATCAATTGCAGCTGCAAGTATTTTATATTATAATGGTGAAATAGTTTCATTTTAAAATGTAGTTTAATAATAATAGGTCAATCAAAATGCTACCATTCAAAAAAAATTTTAAATGAGTTTCCTAGCTAAAAATGCATTGTAGGGTCATACATTCAGAGCTGGAACCTATTGAGTCTAAATTCCTCCATTTATACATTTAAACACTAGGAGATCAAGGGATTAGCTAATATCTTTTTTTGGGGGGTGGGAAGTGATTTGAAATCAGATGTTCCTAACTTCAAAGCCAGGTGTCTTACTCCACTATACTGTATCATCTAGATTCTTGGGAGTAAGGAATTAAATAGAGAAGGGGCTAGCCTGGAAGTGTGAAGTTGTTGCTGGTATTTTAGAATGCTTCTGGCTCTGAATGTAAATTCATGCCTTGAATTGAGGGAGAATATTGTGGTAGGTGTTGCTTCTCAGGTCAACAGTCCTGCTTGGATTGGTACATACATAACCATTTGTCCACTTTATGGGGAAATCACAGCTTTAGGCAAAAAGAGTTGTGCTGTATTATACATAGCAGTTATAAAGACATGGAAGGAATGAAAAAGAAAATCTTCCAGCTTTCCTTGTAACTGAAGGTGGCATATTGTTTTGTTGATGCCAGAAACCATGTACGTAGAACAATGGAGTTCATATTCTGGTGTTCAGGATTAGGATGGGGTCTTGGCAGTGAACTCTACTTTCTCAAGTCCAGCCTAGCTAAGTAAGGAGATAATCATAATCAGGCTGACCAATTGGTGATAAAATTTTTGATCATGGGCAATGCATAAAACAAAGGAAAATGCAAAATAGCCCTGAGTCCTCTGTAGGAATTTTTGTTTTTTAACAGTGGCTGAGTTACAGAAAAGAAAGCAAAGGAGCTGAGAATTACTGGTTTTTAGACTGCCTGTAAGCATTAACATAGCTGTAGGTATTCTAAATGTGAGATACCCTATCTAGTGATCAGTGAGTGGCCATTCTCTTAAAGGAACTGAATCATATCAGTGTTGACATTCTCATTGTTAAAAAATCAAAAAAGAAAATAAAAAGCCCTAAAAAAAACTTCTAAAACTAAAAAAAGCAGATGAGAAAATAAAATTGCAATAAAAAGGAAGATGACTTACAGGTTCATCTTTTTCCAAAGAAAGGAAGATAGAGGAATTTGTTAATTGTTTTTTTTTTTTTTTCATGAAGCTCCATAAGGCAACAAGAAATATCGCATTAGGTTTTCTCCTATTTTATGATGAACATTTGCAAATGATCATCAAAAAAATAATTGTAGATATATCCAACACCTACTGCATAAGATGAAAAGACAGAGAAATTAAATACTATGAAGAAGTCAAGACCTAACTTAAATCAACATATCCTTTGAAACTTAGTATCTTCAGTACAAAGCTGGAAATTGGTTAAGGATGGCAATAAATATGGATCAATAATAAAAAAAAAGTGAGAGAAGTCAAAGACTTGTGGACTATATAGAAAATTCATGCCTATGAGTCAAAAATATTTAATTTGAGAAAATAATCAGCAACTTTGGACATGATGAACATTGAAGATCATTTATGTACTTTTTTCTCTTTGGATGGCCAAAATCTTTTGAGTAATCATGGACCTCAATGATGGAAAGTACATAAATGAAGAATGCCTATTGTCTATACCATAATATATAGTTGAATGGATAATCCATAGAGTTCATCTATCAATATATGTGTCTTTGAAACATACTGCAAATGTTTAATGGTTTGGGCCTAAAAAAGTGAACTAGATTGCCATTGGGAAATTGTAGAATTCTCTTAATGATCTCAGACTTCTCTCTGCCATGGAGACCCATTTTTTAAAAGGCCAATATTAATCTTGTATAGTTATATGACTCCGGGCTATGGAACATTGCAGTGTCTGGAGAATCAAAATTGAGGATAAACCTCAAAGGGTAATGAAGAGGACGATGTGGACAGGAACAATCTGTAACATAATTGCAAAGGAGAAATGGAGTAAAAGTGTCATTCAAGAAATAAACTATAAGTAAAAAAAAGATGTTCACATTGAAAAAGCAAGAAATAACCCACTGAATTGCCTATGGGCTTAGTTTTTTTGTTATCCTTGCAATATTTTGACATTTTCGCATCATTTTGAGGATGTGAAAAAAGACATTTGAAGTTGAGTGACCCCTCTATGGTGAACTTAAGGGAAATCATATAAAAAATTTGTACAAGGTGGTCAGGCATGGGTGGGCTGTGATTTGCACCATTAGAAGGATTACTTACATTGACAAGATCTCCAATTCATTTTCATATTTGAGTAAATGATATTTGATTCTACAAAATTATTCCTGACACTACCTTTTTCAGGCTGACAGACTCAGCTCTTTTCAGGCTGACAAAAATTTATTATAGGATTAGTTCTGACTTTGTGACTTCCATTCTCCTCCCAAAGATTAGAACATGTTCCATTTATTACTCTTCAGGCTATAGGGAACAGAACACTGAATCTAGAGTAAGAAAACCCTGAGTTCAAATTCAGCTTCATGCATTAATTAGCTGGACAAGTCACCTAATCTCTGAATGTATTGGTTCCCTCTACTCTCTCTATATATATGTACATACACACACACACTCACACACACTCTTTTTTTTTCTCTAACTGCTAATTCTGGATTGGTACCAAAGGAATATTTCCATTGTTCTGTTTAAAAATATGAAAGGTAACTACCTGGATGATATGGGAGGTTGAGGGAAATAAGAATCAAGGGAAAAAAATGAAGAGGATAAAAATAGCCACCATTCTTCCATTTTCTTTTCCTTTCCAAGAAGTCTCCTTCCTTGTTAAACAAACTAGTCTCCCCGACTAGCCAGTCAGTCAATCCACAATCTTTTATGGAGTGCCTACCTTGCTCCAAGTGTTATCTGCCAGAAAAGAAATCTCTTCTACAGAATATGAAACTCAGTCAATTGTAGGATTTAAATAGGCACCTCAGATGCAATACATGGTATATGCAGTGAGTCCTAGAGAGATATTTATTGCATTTAAATGTAAAATATGCGACTATTTGCACTGGCATGCAAATTTTGGTCCAAGTAAATTCATGCAGTTATTTACTATATTTAAATGCAAATTTTCAATCCTTGTTTACCCTGGCAAGTAGCTCCCTCATTTTGTAAAGGCCCACAACGACCCAAGATCTCTAATTCCAAATATTTTACTCCTTTAACATTTGTCCCCCAGTTTGCCTTCATAGGGAGTTTTAATAGACTCTTTTACTAATAGTTCTTATTCTGGATACTGTAGAAATTGTCATTTGCTTAAAAATTTTTTTTTCTCAATAGTATTTTTTCAAATGCATGTAAAGATAGTTTTCAACATTTGTTTTTGTAAGACTTTATATTCCAAGTTTTATTTCCCTCCCTCTCTTGTTTCCTCTCTCCCCAAGACAGAAAGCAATCTAATATAGGTTATAAATTTAAGATACTTTTGAATATATTTCCATATTAGTCATGTTGTACAAGAAAAATCAGTCCAAAGAAGAAAGAAAAAACAAGAAAGAAAGAGCAAACAAAAAAAAGGTGAAAATACCATATTCGATCTACTTTCAATATCCATAGTTCTCTCTCTGCATGTGGATCCTGCTATTTACCTTTATGAAATTCAAATCCTGCTAGAACATTTAGTGAATCAGAATGTATTCTTGAGAACTGAGTACATTAACAGCCCACTTCTCTAAATGTAAGACTTCCAGGATTTTCAGGCATTTAAAAGACAGCCTTAAAACTTGGAATGAATGAAGAATGTCTGTAAGTCTGCTAGAGGGGTGTGGAGCCATCCTTAGGTTTAATGTTGTATGCAAAATAAGGTTACTAATTTAATATCTGGCTTCTTCTAGAAGACTTTGCTTCTTCAAGATTATAGTAGAGAGGAATACTGATAATAATAATAGTAATAGCTAATATATGTATGTGAATACATATATATACGTTAGCTATTAAATATATATATGTGCGTGTATATATATATATATATATATGTATGTATATTGCCTATAATATACTAAACACTTTACAATTTTCCCTTCATTTTATTCTCACAACAATCTTGGGAGATAGGCACTATTATTATCCCTATTTTGACAGGCAAGGAAACTGAGGCAAACAGGTTGTGACTTGCCCAATGTGACACAGCTAGTAAATATATGAGGCTAGATTTGAACTAAGGTCTTCTTGATTTTAGGTATTCTGTTGAGTGATCCTCTTGCTGTTGTTCAGTCATTTCAGTTGTGTATGACCCACTTGAAGTTTTCTCGGCAAAGATATAGGAAAGCTGGTTTGGCTAAACTGAAGAGTGTGAATCATGGAGTCATAGATTTGGAGCTAGAAAGAACTTGAAAAACATTTAGTCCAATTCCCTCATTTTACAAAAGGAAAGATTGAGGTTTAGATATATTCACTTTCTATTACAAGAAGACTGGATAGGAAGTTTGGAGATAGCTTGTGAAATCTAATTCTAGGCTTAATTAAGTATTTACTATGTGTTTTTTTGTTTTTATTTTATTTTATTCTGAACTTAAGAAATAAAACAAACATTTCCATAACATAGGAGAATAATAAAAAGGATCACTGTACATGAAACTGCAATTGTTAGTACAACTTGCTTTTCCTTTTAAGTTTTCCTTAAAAAGTATTGTTAACTTTCTTTTTTCTCCTTTTTTTTCCTCCTTTCCTCCAAGATGTCTACCAGTAGACACAAATATGTGTGTATATGTATAATACATATCTATATGTCATATATATATATCACTATTCTATATATACTTTTTATCACTTCTTTCTCTGGATGCAGATAATGTCTTCTTTCATAAGTCCTTGGTAGTTAATTTGGTTATTTATAATAGTCAAAATGACTTAGTCACTCAAAGTTGCAAAAGGTAGGATTTTTATTGGGGACTTGACAGAGTCAAAAAAGACAGGAGACATGAGAGAACCATGAAAAGACAGGGGAGATGAGGAGAGTGAGCATTTTAGGAATCTGAGATGGTCTGTGAAAAGCCACACACAAAGTTGGAAGATGGGAATGGCTAGTTAGTTTGAGAAACAGAAGTAGTCTTTGTCACTGGATTATGAGAAGAGGGAGTTTAAGGTGTGAGAAGACTGACAAAGATAGTAAGAATCTCGGATATGAGGGGCTTTAGAAGTCAAATAAAGGATTTTTTATTGGAATTTCAGATAATGGAATTATATGAGCCACTGGAATTTATTGAATGAGACTATGTATGTGTGTACATTCATATGTGTATTGTGAATGTGTATCTATATGTGGGCACATGTGTACATGGTAATATGGCTAAATTCTCCACTTGTGGGATATTACTTTGATAGCTTAAGGGAGGATGGAATGGAGTGGGGAGAGCTTCACCAGAGAGAGAAAGACAGCAATCGGTAGACTTTTTCAGTAATTCAGGTGTGTAAGCTGATGATGGTTTGCACCAGAATGGTAACAGTGTCACAGCAGAGAAGGGGACATATCTAATAACTGTAAAGGGAGATTTAAAAAGAGTTGGCTGCATATTATTTGATTGTTGGGGCAGAGGGAGAAGGAGGAATTGAGGATTATCCTTAGGTTATGAGTCTGTATGATTGGAAGAACAGTGCCCTCAACAGTAAATGTCAAGTTCAGAAAAGGAGAGGGTTTGAAGGGAAAAATTAATTTAGTTTTGGACATGTTGATTTTAATATATTTGTAGGACATCCAATTTATATTTCATCCTCAAGATAAGAAAATGCCTTTGCAATTTGAGTGAAAAAATTAAGTGATGACCTTGTCACCAAGAAAAAATAATAACAGCTAATATCCTATGTGCCAGACACTGTGCTAAGTACTTTATAACTGTTTTCACATTTAATTCTCACAACAACTCTGGAAGCTGAGAAAACTGAGGCAGACAGAAGTTAAATGACTTGCCCAGAATCATCCAGATAGTAAAGTATCCGAGACCACATTTCAACTCATCTTCCCAATACCAGGTCTCTTGCTAGATGTACTGCACAATTGATCTATAATCAGTTTACTCTATTTAGAAAAGCAGGATATTAGTATGGCATTTTCAAAATGGTTTGAATAAAATATAGCCTTGGGATTTAACTAAGTAAACTTCCATCACATAAGACATGAATTTATTGTTGGGGAATTGCTCATTCCACGGTAATGCTGCATGAATAAGGTGTTGTGTGTTTTTTAATTGATTTTTTGTCACTTAATAAGCATTTATTTTTTCTCTCCCTCCCACTTCACCCACTGGAAAAAAAAAGAAAAAAATAACATTGCAATAACTGCAATCAATATGCATAGTAAAAAATTTTTTTATATTGGCAATATCCACAAATGTGCATCTCATTCTACATAGTTCATCTATCCCCTCATTGCGAGAAATTAATATACTCTTATAGTTTCTTTCGAAGGTATGGATCAGGGTAAAAAATCTTGAGTTTGTGTTGGTCCAATTCTCATCTTGCCCTATCAATTAACCAGCCATGAGGGCTTAGGCAGCTTCTTTTCCTCTTGGCTCAATTTTCTTAACTGAAAAATGAGAATAATACTCTTCAAATGATATACTTTCCAGGACTGTTGTTAAGATAGTGCTTTGCTAACTTGAAATGACCCTACAAATGTGTGTTATTATTTTTTTTTCAGGTCTTATATTTTGTGACCAGTTACAGTAATTTGTTGCATTCTTTAATGGGTTACTTATAGGACTCTCTTTGTTACCAATTGTCCAGCTCGCTCTTGGCTTGTCATGCTGTCTTGTATGGAATGTGGAGTTTTTTCTCATTAGAAGTATCTTGACTTTAGCTGCTAATCCATTCCTTTTCAGGTTAAAGAGCTTAAGATTTAATTACCATTCATTTGTCTGTTCTTTCCTTGTACTTTGCTGGTGCTCTCGGGGACCAGAAAATGATAAAAAGCAATGTCAGGGGTTTAATGGAGAGGAACCACTTCATTGACTAGTGAATACAGCACTTCTCAGTTTTGTGTATGGATTAGCTATGGCATTTTTTGTTTTATTTTCCCCCCAAAATATAGTTTTATTTATTTTGTAAAATATTTCCAAATTGAATGTAAAATTTTCAAATATTTCATTTAAAAAAATTGAGGTCCAAATTCTCTCCCCTCCATTTATCCCTCCCCCACCCATTTAGAAGGCAAATAATACAATATCAATTATATGTGTGAAATCATGTGAAACATATTTCCACATTGTAGCTATGGCCTATTTTATTTTCCCCCCATAAAATTTTATTTATTTTGTTAAGTATTTCCCAATTACATGTAAACATATTTTAACATTTTATTTTTTTGAATTTTGAGTGCCAAATTCTCTCCCTCCTGCCTACCCTTTCCTCAACCATTGAGAAGGCAAGCAATATGATATCAATTATACATGTGAAATCATCCATTTTAGAGCAAAGGCATATTTTAACTTTTCTTGACTTTCTAGCATTCTTCCAAGTAGTCTCTGCCCGACAGTGTGTCCTCAAGGGAATGACAAAACCTTTCAGTGCTGACATGAATTGAAAACTATGTCTTCCCCTCCTCAATATTTCCTTAAGAACTTTACTTAGATCTTTTCCTTTGCCACTAATCACTTTCTATGTTGCATCTTATTTATTTATATGTGTATTTTATCTCCTATTTGGCTTCTAGAGTAGATAGGTTGCTTTTATCTTTGCATTCCATTTTCTAGTGTACTACCTTGATTGTACTAAATGTTTTGTAACTTGATAAACAGACAAGTGTAACACACTGTAGAGTCAGAGGTGCCTGAGTCCATCAGAATATCCAAGTTCAAATTCTGCTTCCATTGCTTATTACTGAACTACTCTGGGCTTTGGTTTCTTTGTTTGAAAACAAGGTTAGTCTCTCAGGTCCTTTCCAGCTCTGAGTCTATAATTCTATAAATATTTGTTAAAATGAATTGACAGCAGATCATAGCCCAGACAACCATGTCCTCCCCAGTAGTCAGTATTTATTTAGGCTTGTGAAGGGGAGCCTGGTGTAAAGAAGAAAGGAAGGAAGGAAAGAAAGAAGATGGAAGGAAGGAAAGGAAGGCAAAGAGGGAGTGAAGGCAAGAAAAAATGGAAGGAAGCAAGGAAAGAAGGAAGCCAGGAAGAGAGAATAGAATGAAGGAATACAAAAAGGAAAGAGAAGAAAGAGAAGGAAGGAAGGAGGAAACATTTATTAAGTCTTGCTATATGAGTGGAGAGAGATTTAGTTTCAGAGTACAAATGCCCTGAAATCGAGTCTAGTCCCTAATATATATTGTCAATGTGACTTGGGGTGAGTAAATTAATCTATTCCCTACTCCAGGCAATTCTCAAAGACTTGTAAAGGGAATATTCTCACAAGTTGCTCCTTCATGAATACAATCATAGATGTAGACTGAAAAATAGTCTACATGAATGTTATGTCCTCTTCCTCCTCATTCCAAGAACCTGTAAGCTTCTTTCACGCAAGGATTATTGTTCTTTGAATTCCTTATACCTATCACAATATAAAGTAACTTTCATGTTACTTAAAGCATTTCATATTTAAGTCAAATGTTGAAGGCATAACTGCTGCAAAGTTTTGATATGAGTCTCATATCATGCATTATTTTTTGAATCCTATTTGCCATTTTACACCTCTAGAGTGTTTGCAAAGACATGTTTGGTGAGAAAATCAGCCATATTGTAAAAATCTGGCTTGTATGAAGGGGTTCTGAACATCACATCTTTTTAATCACACTTGTACTTGGTTTTGCCTTCCTAGATGGTTTTTGGGAAGTCTCTCTCTATCTAGAATTAGCTGTATTCTATTATTTAAAATACATATTTCTTAGAAATCGTAAACTTCTAGAATCTAAGAAAACGTGAGATCTCATCAAAGCCTTTTATTTTATCAATGAGGAATCTGAAGCCCAAAAAGGTGAAATGATTTTAACACAGCTAGTTTGTGGCAAAACTTGGACTAGATTCCAGTCAATGCATTTTCTAACTCCTTCCCAGTGCTACAACCTTACACTATGCTAGGTGCTGGGCAATCAGAAAAATCAAAAAAGTTACTACATTTCCATCTTGCCTTATCCATTGCATCATGAACAAACAGTGAATGCATTTCCAGGAAAGGAAGTATTGTTTATAGGATTCCAATTGCAAGCCTTAATGGTGTATGAGGAGTTGACATTTGAGAAAATCTTGTATTATAGCACCTATTGCATTCTCCAAGAAGATCGTCAATAAATAGATTCATTTGGGTGGTCCATTTGGAAATGCTTAAAGCAGTGAGAAGATTTGGGTTAAAATCCCAATTCTGCCATGTGTTTACCTTAAGTTGGTCACTTAAGTACTGTTTGTTATGGAAATAGTTATTTCAGTTTGCCACCTCATATTTGAATAACATTATTAAATCCCATTTTTCATGCTTATGGACAAGATTCTTAAACATAGAAGGTTAAGAGGTCAGATTGGAGCACATCAAAAATTGTTTTTCAAGGGACTCTTATCTGTTATCAATAATACTGCGTACCCTTTAGACCTCCACCTCAGCACTGCTCTGTACTTTTATTGATTAAAGTATGTTTCTTTGGTGCTCATGATTCCCCTGGGAATAGGCAGGTAGCTGTCCTAATGTAGGAAGCATGTAAAGTTACTATAGAACTGCTCTTTATCTTTGGCAGATTGCTAAAACTTGTGGACTTCTTCTTAGAAGAATGTTTTTACATGTGTAAAATAAAATACATAGGATTACAAGGTGAAATAATTAGGTTAAAAGACAGCTATCAAAATTCAATATATAATGTATAAAACAGATACATAAATCTGTCTCTAGATATACATATGTATGTGTATGTGTAAAGAGTTATATATACACAAACACACAAGGTCAGGGAGCTTTTTTAAGAAGCCTTACTTTAGAGATACAGAGTAGGAAGATTATTTGGAAGAAATTTATCTCTGGAGCATATTAGAAAAAGCCCCAGATTTGAAATAAGAAGAAATCTGCATGTAGATCCTGCTTCTGATATTTACTAATTATATATCTCTAGATAAGTCATTTTTTTTCTCTGAACTTGTTTCCTAATTTGTAAAGGGAAGATGATAATTCCTATAGTAACTTACCTCCTTTTGTTATTGTAAGGATCAAATGAGATAATTTATGTAAAAGTGTTTTGTAAACCATAGCAAACTCCATATCAGTTTTTGTATTAAGTTGATTATTCCCATTATTTTATCTCCTTGATAGTCTACGATTGTGAGAATCCCACTCCCTAAGTATTAAAAAGCCAAATATCAAGTCTCAGAATTGTGTAATCCATTTCTAAAAACACCTTTTATTGAAAAGAACCCACAAATGGAGTTTGCTCATGCCCAGCACACTTCATGCATCTGACTGCTTTACTGAGCATTTCTCAAGTGTATTTGGCCGTGGAGAGAGGATCAAATTAGATTTAGGAACTACTTATCAAGGCAAGAAAGCATCATTGTCAGGCACTAGCTTCATTCTCCGGGAACAAGACTGGGCAGTAGATTTTGATTTCTTGCACTTTGAAAGAGAAAGAGAAAGGGGAGGAGAGAGAGAGAGATAAATAGGTATTCATATACATATGCATGCATAAAATATAATACATATAACATATATAAATGATAGATTTAATTTTATATTTCTAAGCAGTGGTTGTGCCTACATATGTATTTTTGTATTTGTATACACACTGGTATACACTGTTATGTATGTAAACATATACAGACATATGCATTCTCTGGTTGTATTCATATATACCTATGTATCATATATAATTAAACATTATAAAAAGAGAGAGAACAAATAAGATGATTTCCTTTTTAGTTAAGTATTAACTCTACTCCGAAAACTAGAAATATATAAAAAATGATGTAAGGAGATTACTGGGATACATTTTAAGTTTTAGTTGTATTTTTTGCCTCTGAAGTTAAATGCCATAAAAATTCAAATATGTTCATTTTTTGTACATATAAGGTAGTTTAAAGAGTTTTCCTGGTGTCTTTTGATAGGGGTAGCTGTGGAGGTGGGGATGGAAAGAGATGGGCAGAAAAAGCTTGCAATGGGAAAGGTTGGGAGTAGAGTGGAATGTGTGTGTGTGTGTGTGTGTGTGTGTGTGTGTGTGTGTGTGTGTGTGTGTTGAGATGGGAGGGACAAAAAAGCACTGTGCACAAGTTTCTTTTTTTCAGTTGTTCAAAGTGTTCTTCCAGGGCCATATTCCTGGAACATACAGATATGAGTCAGACAAATGCCTTATTTTGTGCAGTCTGATCTTATTATGTTAAGGAAGATCTTTATTTTTCTGTCACTGCAAATTGTCATCAGAATATAAAGAGAGAGGGAAAAAATACCCTGAAGTCTCAGAACAAAGTACTATGTAAAACTTAGCAGGTTCCCCCCCCCCCATTAAAATGATCATCTTTGAGAGAAATTCTAATTGACATACCAAAATGTGTATGTAAACAAAACTCAACCTCCCCCCACCACACACACACAGGAGACTTTTTGTTTTGCTTTGTTTTGTTTAAAATAAATTGAGGTACATTTTAGTTGAGTTTAATGTAAAGAAATTTACAAATATTTAGTTAATAAGCCATCTGTCTAGGGACTGACAGAAAACATGCCATCAGTTCCTTCTCCAACAGAATTTCTGTTTCACTAAGTGTAGCATGGATGAAAATCAATGAGGAACCTTAAGTTTTGGTTGCATCTTCTGAGCAGGTTTCAGGCATCAGTTGTTAATGGTATCCAAAGGCATGGTGAATGGGTGTGGGGGTAATAGGGGACCAGAATAGACTCTTGCAATTGAAAGGACAAGTGATGTTCCTTAAAAATTTTAATGAGACTCTAAGATAGCCCCTCACTCAAATGTGAGTGATAAACAATACTAAGTAAATATAGTATTTTGAGAAAGTAATGGTGGAGTCTGAGAAGCCAGGTTTGAATCATGTTTTTGTTTTTACTATCTGTGGGATCTTGGGCAAGTCATTGATCAGTTTCCTCATCTGTAGAATAGGGGGCTTCCATTAGATAGCCTTAAAGGTCCTTCTTTTTTTTTTTTCTCTTAGTCTATAATGCAAAGTAGAAAAGAGAATTGTCACTTTTAAAAGTCTGCATTCTTACCTGTATTCTGGTAATATTTAGTTTTGGGTAATCAGTTAACATTTACTGGGACCAGAAGTACTATAGAAAGCCTTGTGGAAAGACAGAAAGAAATAGGATTGATTGCTTTTTGCAAAATACAATTCATCGTGCCATTCTCTTGTTCTACCACCATGTTCTGGGAGTTAGTGTGATAAAGTAGGGTTAAGGGCATTTCTCTTCCATCACTGGTCATCCTGAGCTGGTTCATCTATAATCTGTACTGAACACTCCCTGTTAATACTGACCTTTCATGCCTCCTGATCCCAGACCATAAAATACAGACTTTTGTTCTTAGCATGACTTGCTTAGTATTATTTGTTTGTTTTATCTCCCTACTTGTCAGCAAGCTCCATTGTCACCAAGCTCTTGTCTTATTGAAACTCTTTATCTCCCCAACTTCTGGTGTTTAATAAATTACTTAATTGCTAATTTATTATATATGTTTCTGGATTCTATAGCAAGATTTTTTTTGTCCCAAGTGATTCAAAAGAGCATTAAATTTAATTTTAGTGTTCAAATTCCAGAGCCATGAGCCTTCAAGTCCCAACATTGCACTGGGGCCATGGTAGCTACTCAGACAATACTTGTGGATCAGAGGGAATAAGTCTCTTAATTTCAGCCTTTTGATGGCAAAAGCAAATTCTACCATGGCATATGTAAGGCTGCCTAGTGCTCGTCCAAGGAATAGCAGTTTTTTGCATAAGACTTGCTCCTAAGGCAGCTAGCCTAGGATGAACAAACTAACACTGGGTACCAGATGCAAAATTCTGAAAAAAGAAAAAGAAAAAGAAGTTCTGAAATGGATACATATTCTTCATGCTAATGGAAGATGAAAAACCTAAAGTTTAGAAAAAAAGGATTTTTCTCACAATGTAATAACTCTGGGGGAAAAAAAAGGCTTTTTGTTAGAGAAGGATGATCGCAATGTCTTTTATTCAGGTTAACTGAGAATTTACCCATGTGGGTGGATTGCATAGGGACAAGAGATGAGTTTCGTACATCAGAGAAGACTAATATTTTTGGATGTGAGAAACAGATATTTGTACTAGTTTTGATATGAAATAAATATCCAAGTGTTTTAAGTCAATGTGCCCTTACTAAAGAACTTTCCTTTTTTTCCCCACTGAATTGCCTTCCTGATACAGTAAGAAAAGATGGGAAATTTTGGAAAATGTTTTACAATAATTTCTTTAATTGAATGTCAAATATGTCACTTTTTACAATATTGAAGATCTTTTATTATTTTAAAAGAAGATGTGTTATAGGCAAATGCAATCGATCACCTATAAATTCTTTTGACTATGTTTTGTGGGTGGAAATGAGATTAGGAAAGGAGGATTGATTTACAAAGCCAAACCTATCTTCAGATTCACTGAACAAATGCCCCAGGACTCCTCTTGTCCCTTTCCCCTACCATGCTATATTTATTTTGTTATATGAGATAATTGTTCAAAAGAAAAAAATTTTAATATATGAAAAAATTAATGTTAATCTCAGTGGAAGATTTGTAGAATTCAAAAGTATGTGTTTAGTAAACATAGGCCTGAAGCAGCCAGATGTCATAATGAATACAGAATATGTTTGGGAGTCAGGAATACCTGAGTTCAAATTCTGCCTCAGAAACTTAACTATCTGTGAAGCTGGAGAAATCATTTAACTCCTCTCAGCATCAATTTCCTCATCTTTAAAATGAGGTGATTGAACTCAATGTCTCCTAAGATTTATATCTAGTTCCAAATCTGTGATGCTATGATAATTATGAGAACCAAATTAGGGAACATTTTTAGTATTAAGAGTTATTAGTTCCCAAATTTCTGAGTGAGATTCTATTGCTAGTCCCAGATTCATGGTAGTGGAAAGAGCATTGAAGCAGAAGTCAGGAGACCTTAGCTCTTGTCTTAATCCCTTGGCGAATTCTTAGGCAAGTAGCTTCATCTCTGTGGATATCAATTTTTTCAACTGTAAATTGGAGGTGCTATCTTAGAAGATTTCTAAGATATTTTATAGGCATAAAGTCCTATAAAAACTAAAAAAAATATCTTTAAGACTAGATAACTGAGTGTTGCATACTGTTCATGTTTTTTGGTGTTTTCCATGTATTAATCAGTTAGACTGATTTTTTTATGCTTTAAAAAAATACTATTTGTGGGAACAGCTAGGTGGTGCAGTGACTAGAGTCTGGAGTACCCGAGCCCAAATTTGGCCTTAGATACTTTAGTAACTGTGTGACCCTGGTCAAGTCACTTAACTCCAATTCCTTCCTCCCCTCTCCAAAGAAAGAAATTGAATTTGACATGCTATTTGTTATATGGGATGGCTCTCAGGAAGGGGGAGAGATCTTGGGAATTAATATGATGATATAAGGAACAGAAGACAAATAAAAACGCATTTTTTAAAAATAAAGATACTTGGAAATAGGTCCCTCCACTGTAGTTATACCAAATAGAGTCATATATACAGAGAGTTTTGCAAATTTTAAAGAACTATATAAAATTGTCAGTGATTATTAAAATTGGATAGCTTAGGGGATACTCCTAGCTATGGACTGAATTAAATGGCCTCTTGTAATTCCTTTTTTGAGGAAGCATGGTGTAATGGAAAGGAGAGTCTAATTTGAAATATGAGTTTAAACCTCAGTTCCAGAACTTAATCTTTTGACAAATTACATAACCTTCATCAACCTTGTTTTTTTCATTCGTAATATGGAAATAGTAGCATTTTAAATATCTACTTCACAGGGTGATAGCAAGCAATGTATTATATAAATGTTAAAATGTTCCATAAATGAATTCTTCTCTGATTCTTCCTACTTGTCTTTTAGTTTTATTTTTCTCCTTCATATTTTCAAATAACTTCAGTTATATTTCCATTATTTTTTGTGGCATTTTCTAGTGGATAACACTCTGAAGTTGGAGACAGGAAGATGATTTCAAATCTAGCCTCTGAAATTTATTAGCTGTGTGACATTCTTAGGAAAGTGATTTTAAATTCTCTAAATCTAGTTTCTTCATCCATAAAAGAAGGGTAATAATATTTATCACTCCCTTCTTCATATTATTGCAAGACCAAAGCTACCTAGACAAAAGCTTTAGAAATTTTAAAACATTGTATCAACATGGTTATTATTATAATTGTTTGCTTATTTATGCTTACTTGTGTATCCATTGGTAACAATTGTCCTTTTGCATCCAACCGAGATGTGGATATGATTTGTATTGAATAGTGAGTAAGTTGTGAAATGTGAGTCAGTATATAATATTGTTACCTTATCACTGGGATATTACCTATGTAACCTTGGGCAAGATTCTTAATTTCTCAAGATCTTAGGTTCTCTTTTGTAAAATGAGGGGCTAGGATAGATGGATTCTAAAGTCCCTTTTAGTTGTAAATTTATGAAACTATAATTAGTTTGTATCAAGTAGCATCCTACTTTTCATTCTTAGAACTTTAGTTGACCAGATGCTTCTGGGAGGAAATTTGTCACGAATTTTGAAAAGTTAGCTTCTAATATGTATTGGTACTCATAACCTTGCTTTTTCATGGATGGATCACCGTGTCCAAAATATTTATCACCAAATGACCAGCTTAGTAGGAATGAGCCTCTAGGCTAGTCCTCTGAAAGCAGATGGTTGGTTACTGGGCCAATATTAGAAGCCTTTCCAAATTGGCAGTATCTTCCTAAATTTTTCCACCTTCTGAAAGAAGCTTTTTTCTGTTCCACCTTAAACTCAGGAAATATTTCCAATTTATTTTATCTGTTATACTCACCTATACATCTCATTTGCATGTATCTCTTTGCATATTGTTTCCTTCATTAGTCTGTGAGCATCTTGAGAGGAGGAACTATCTTTTGTCCTTTGTTGTATTCCCAGCATTTAGCAAAGTGCCTGGCACATAGTAACCTCCTAAATGCTTCTTGACTTGGCTTGATGACCATAGTTTTTGAGAACCTCTGCTATAGGGGCAGCTAGGTGGCGCAGTGGTTAGAGCACCAGCCCTGAAGTCAGGAGGACCTGAGTTCAAATCTGGTCTCAGACACTTCCTAACTGTGTGACCCTGAGCAAGTCACTTAACCCCAATTGCCTCAGCAAAAAGCAAAAAAAAAAAAAAAAAAAAAAAAAAAAAAAAGAGAACCTCTGCTATAGAGAACGACCAGAATAAGACTTTTATATATAAACTTTGATGTATATACCTTAAATAAAATGCCTCATCATAAAGGTAAAGATGGCAACTCTATGTTGTAAATTAGTCCCTGAATTGAGCAATCTGGCAAAGAAGATATGCTATTGGATTTCTGGATTATCATCTGTCCTCAAAACATAGACACAAGAAATAAAAAGTTGGAAAGTGAGGGGATGCCCAATAATTGGGGAATGGCTGAACAAGTGGTGGTATGTGATTGTGAATGACTACTATTGTTCTTTAAGAAATGATGCACCAGGGGGCAGCTAAGTGGCACAGTGGATAGAGTACCAGCCCTGAAGTCAGGAAGACCTGATTTCAAATGTGGTCTCAGACACTTAACATTCCCTAGCTGTGTGACCCTGGGCAAGTCACTTAACCCCAATTGCCTCAGCAAAAAGCCAAAAAAAAAAAAAGAAAGAAAAGAAATGATGCACCATGTGTATTTCAGAAAAACCTGGAAAGACTCACATGAACTGATGTTGAGTGAACCGAGCAGAACCAGAACATTATATGCAGTATAGTGACATTGTGATCAACTATGATAGACTTAGTTCTTCTCAGTAACATAGTGATCCAAGACAGTTCCAAAAGATTTGTGACAGAAATGCCATTGACATCAAGAGAAAGAACTATAAAGTCTGAATACAAATTGAAGCGTACTATTTTCACTTTTTTAGAATTTTCTTTCTCATAGTTTTTCCCTATTGCTCTTATTCTTCTTTCACAACATGACCAAGTTGGAAATAGATTTAACATGATTGTACACGTATGACCTATATCAAATTGCTTGGTATCTTGGGGAGGGAAGAAAGAAGGGAGAAAGGGAGAAAAATTTGGAACTCAAAATCTTATACAAATGAATGTTGATGACAAATATGGAATGTGCTTAAAAAGATTGCACATATTAAACTTATATCAGATTGCTTGCTATCTTTGTGGGGAGGAAGGAGGTATGGAAGGAAAGGAGAAAAATTTGGAGTCTTTCAAAAATAAATGTTGAAAACTATTTTACATGTATTTAGAAAAATAAAATACTATTGAGGAAAAAAATGAATGTTGAAAACTATCTTTACATGTAATTGGAAAAAAAATAAAATGCTATTAAATGGGAAAAAAACCATAGCCACAAGCAACACAGCTTTACTTTTTGAATTTTTCATTTGGATGTCCTGTATTTCGAGTGAGAGAAAGCACTTCAAACCCCAAATGTCCATGCATCCTCAAGCCTAGGGAGCTCATTTGCTGTTCCAATGATCATCACATCAATCCATTAACCAAGTGACCCAGCATTCACTGTCCTTGGCATGTGTTCCTGTTTGATGTTTGGTATTTGACTGTAATATTTTTCAAACTGATGTTTCTGGTTGAAAAACTGTTGAGTGTCTGAGTGGGAAGAAAAAAAAAAACCCAAACGAGGTACTCAAGGGAGTGGAAAACTTGACAATTTAGCAAATTCTTTATTTCAACTGCATATGTGCATAGAATGCAAATAGAAAGCAGTGTGCTATTTCTGCTTTCATAAAGTTGGTGGGTAGTCTGTCTTGTGCCACAGTCATTATGTAGGTGGGAGGCTTGGCTTGCAATTAAGTACTGTCTGGGGCTTGGGGATTTGTGTATAGACATCTTATGTGAATATAATCTCTGAAAATATATATTACAGATATAAAACCTACAGATGGTCTGTTTATATGTCCTATGCCCATTGTATATATTAAGTATGCCTTAGGTAAATAGCCATAGTCTCAATTACATTTTAATGGAGTAAAGGGCTGAAGGGTTCTTTCTTTATTTTTGCTTTTAAAAAGGTGAGGTGATTCCCAGGTGAAGGATATTTTTACTGAAATGTCAGTATTATGGTACATCTTGAAGAAAGGGAAATAAAAACATCTTTCTTAATGTAACATTTCAAGTGACAGAATGGACTGACATGCCTGTGGAGGAAAAGAGTAGATGGTAGTTTATTTTTTTTTTTAAATTTTTATTTTATTTGAATAACATATGTGTGGGTAATTCTTCAACAATAACCCTTACATAGTTTTCCGTTACAAATTTTTCCCGCCAACTCCCCACCCCTCCCCCTAGATGGCAGGATATCCACTACATGTTAATTATGTTAAAATATTGGCAAATCGAATATATGTATACATATTTCCAAACTTATCATTGGTGTGCAAGAAAAATCTTATCTACACGAACGATATATCAGATAAAGGAAACACAATGTAAGCAAACATCAATCAAGGAGTATGAGAATGTTATGTTGTGGTCCACATTTCGCATCCCTCTCTCTGGGTGTATATGGCTCTCTTCAGTGAACAATTGGAGGTGGTTTGAAACATTTCATTGTTGAAGAGAGCCATGTCCTAGATGGTAGTTTATGGAGAAATATAAAAATGTCGCTTTATTTATAGGGTCACCAGTCATTTCTCTGGAATTGTCTTTTGTACAGAAGAATGGATTCAGGTCCATGAGACTAGAAGGAGAACCAGAAACTCTATTGACAACATCCACAATAGCCAACAGCACAATAGCTAGCTATAGAGTGCTTTAAGGTTTACCAAATACTTTATGTTATCTTGTTTTATCCTAACAATAACCCTGGGAGATGGATGGTATTTTATCCTCATTTTAAAGCTCAAATTGAGGAAAGAGTGCCCAAATTCACACAGCTGAGTGAGTATCTGAGGGCACATTTGAATTCAAGTTTTGTTGACTTATAAGTAAAATGACTTTCCACTTATACCATCTAGTGTCCTCTAGACTGTGAATCCCTCCCCTATTTCTCAGTGTACTTTCTCACCTCTATCTAATTAATTATTCAACAAGCATTTCCAAGCCATATCACCTGCACTCCAACCTTTTTCCTTATTTTCCTTCTCACCAAAAAGTGGACTCTTCTCACTGGTTACCAGGGCCTGATAAGCTTTCATTTTATCTTATTCAGGCCATCATTTCCCAGACATTTCTAAATCATACCAGCCCACATATTCCTCCTCTTCTCCTTCTGACTTCCATTTATATGTCATCTTCATGTGTGGATGGAGTTGGTACTGAGTGGCTGGAATCAGGAAGAACTGAGTTTAAATCCAGCCTCACATACAAGCTTACTCTGCAGAATTGGACAAGTCATTTAACCTGTGTTCACTATAAAGTCTATAAAAATTGAGATTAATTATAGTATCTACTCAAGGTGAGGTGTTATAAGGATCAAATGAGGTAATGTTTATGAAAAGTACTTGGTATAGTCCCTGGCACATAGTAGGTACTATATTTCTTATTATTTCCTTCCCTTCTCCTTGCTTTTTAAAGTTTAAGCTTTTTGAAGGCAAATTCTGTCTTGTTTTATTATATTATGCTCAGCATTTTAACACATAATAAAAGCTTAATTCATGAATGAATGGGAAAAAATTCCATTTATTATTTTTTACTACATGCTTAATATATACCAGGCATTGCATTTGCACAAACATACTTTGTTGTTGTTGTTTTTCAGTCATTTTTAATTATATCCTAATCTTTGTGACTCCATTTGGGGTTTTCTTGGCAAAGATACTCAAGTAGTTTGCCATTTCTTTCTCTAGCTCATTTTATAGATGAGGTTAAGTGTTAAGTCCCAGATCACATAGTAAGTAAATATCTGAGGCCAGATTTGAACTCTGGAAGATAAGTTTTCCTGACTCCAGGCCTGGCACTCTAATGCATCACATAGCTGCCCAAATAGAAGCACTTAATTGTAATATAGTTATTTGAGTAAATGTGTTTGTACCCTATTAAATTGTGAGCTTCTTGAGGGCAAGATGCTTTTTCTTCTTTTTTTTTAATCCATCCCCAATGTCTTTCATTTTGTAGTTTTGTTTTTTAAGAAAAGTCTTCTTTGGTTCAGTTCAATTTAACTAACATTTATCAAGTGCCTATTATAATCAAGACAGTACTAGGCACTGGGCATTCAAATACAAAAATTAATAACAACTTTTACCCTCAAGGAATTTACATTCCCTGGGATTAATTGTATATTAGCAGTTTTTAGTACTGATTCTGAAACTTTTTGAAATAAAGTTGATTAAAGAAGCATCTTTCATCATAAATGTTAGATTTAAAAATTTTATTTTGCTATCCAATAATAACTAAATCTGGGCAAATAGCAATTATTATTATTATTATTTTGGCATATCAAGTTAGGCTTCAATACTGAGTTCCATACTATAACATGCCAACCTTCAGTGTTGACAAATGCCCCTGGCATTGTTCAGGTTTTTCCATATTTGCAGGATTACAATGGAAAATATAACTCAGCTTAAAATCACAGCTGACAGGAGAGCTGTGTGATAGAAAATTCTGAAAACATTGTTCTGGTGACAATTATGTCTGCATGTCATTATCTAAGTTTTGTTATTGTTGCTCTTTCTTTTTCTCTTTTTGGAGGAGACTATACACATGGAGTCTCTATTCTCACTAATCTTTATTTTCTTCAAATATACTGGCTGTTTCCCTGATGTCCACAAATACTCCTCTGTCTCTCCCATCTTAAAAAAACAAAACAAAACACCCTCTCTCAATCCAACCATGCTCACTAGCTATCATATCATTCAGTGACCTTTGCTATAGTTAAGAAGCTGTCTACAATTTTTTTTTCCATTTTGTTTTTTCTCCTAATATTGTTTTATTTAATTTTTATTTAATTTTGTTTTTTAACATAAAACAAGCATTGCCATAACATAGAAGAATTTTTAAAAGAGGATTTCACATGAAATTATAATATATATTAAAATTTTTATGCAACTCTTTTTTTTCTCCCTCCCCCACACTCCCACTTTAAAGATGGCTACACTTAGACACAAATATCTATATATAAATAAAATCATTCTAAGCATTCTGGTATTCTAATACTTTAATACTATTGTCTCCCTTGCCAAATACGTCATTCATTCTGACTCTATTTCTTTTTCATTAGCAAGCTGTCCATGCTTTGAATGCTCATTTCCCTCAGCTCTGCTAGACTTTGCTAATTCCTTTAAGACTCAGCTGAAAATCCATCTTTTTCCTGGGGCATTCCCATGTAACACTCTTCCATCTCTTTCCCATTGATAATGCCTCATTTGAGATTACCTGATATTTATACTATATGTTTTTTTGTATGTAGTACCTAAATATTTGCATGTTCCCTTCAATGTTAGAGGGCAGAGACCATGTTTTCTGTTTATTAAAGACTTGTTGATTGTTTCTCTCAATGGAAAAGGATTTTTTCCCCTTGAGAAATAGTTTATTGCTACTACTTATTTACCATCTTGAGCTTTGATCTTCTGTTCATTTTTTTGGTAGCCACCAATTTTGGTGTCACTAATAGACAATCATGATTTCAGATCAGGAAAAAGCAATTAGAATCAATGAGACTCTAAGGAACAAAGTCCCTATTTTCATACATGGAGCCTTAGGGACAAAAATCTGAGAAAAAGGAAAGATGATAAAGTTGTTAGCTCAAATGAATAACCATGTTCTTTTCTTTCCAGCTTTTGTTCAGAAACAGATTTATCCTAGAAAACATCTTTCTTTTACCTTGAATTGAGGAGAATCCCCTTCTCTTCATGTTCTCAGGGTACCTGTCACTCTGAGTCTGAGTTAGTTAGACCAGAGACTAGATTCTAAATACTGACATTTAACCTTACCTCTGATGTGCCATATGAGTTCATTTAAATGACCTACAAATGGATTCAAAAAGTTTACTTTGGAATAATCTGTATTTGACATCTGGCCTTGATTCTCTCTCAGCTTTGGTAGGAGAAGGCACGTGGATCATTATAGCATTGAGTAAGTTGTTGGAAAAACCACTTGCTGGAAAACCAAAGCAATCTTTTACCACATGGAGTAGGCTGATTTCATGTTCAGAAATTTCTGCTCCAAGTTGCAAAGAGTTTGATTCTAATAGCAATAGAAACAACAGCTGCATTTATGTAGCATTTAAATATTTTTAAAGCATTTTATACATCTGCCTTGCTACTATTACTTCCCCGTTCCCCATCTCTTCCATTGTTCCCCCTCAGGAATTGATAATCATATCAACATTGCTTTTGTTTTTATGGTGGCCATGATTAACCTATGACACTCCTGAAAATCCATATTTCTGAGTTGTAGACTATTTTGAAGATCCTTGCCCTGACTGTCAACTACTCTCTGTCTTCCTTACTCATCAATGTTAACTCCATCCCTCTCATATCTCTATCTTTTTCTTGTACACTCTGGAACCTCATTCTGTTATTTTTAAATTGGTTTTTGAGGCATCAGTTAAGTGAATTGCCCACCGTCACAAAATACATTGTCTTTGGGGGCCTTCTGGCTCCAGGGTCAATACTCTATACCATTTAGCTGTACTTTCTTGTTCTATTATTAATAAATGGACCTTCATATTAAGTCTATGCTTCCCTCTAGAAATTAATATATTTAGTTATATATGTGTGTATATGTATATATTAGTTGTATATACATATATTTTATATGTCTATATATTATATGTGTATATTATAAGTTTGTATTCTATGTATGTATACATTATATTTAGGTATCAGGTGTATATTATATGTATGTTACATATATATATAATACATCATGTATGTAAGTATAGGTATGTATGCATATGTATATATGCACATGTATGTATGTGTATATATATGTATATGTGTATTTTTACCTGCATGTATATGTTTTATTTCCCCCAAAAGAATATAAACTCCTTGAAAATAAGGTCTGTTTTTTTTTTTCCTCTTTCATCTGGCACATAGTAAGGACTTAAGAAATGTTTGTTGAATTGATTTAAACTTATATGTATTATCTCACCTGAGCCCCACAACCACTCTGTGAAGCAGATATTATTGATATTATTCCCTCTTCTCTCCCATTTTTCAGTTGAGATAACAGAGACTTAGAAAAGTTGAATAATTTTCTTCAAGGAATACAGCTAATGAATGTCAGAGGCAGAATTCCAATTTACTTTAAACTCTTTATCATCCCTGTTGTGCAATATCCAAGTTCCTGTCTGCTATATTGATAATAATTAAGAAATGGTTGCTTTCACTTCTTGCCCTTTTCCAGTTGTTTGGCTTGGAGTTGTACAGTGTGTCTGAGGTTATTTTCTCTTTGATAATAATATTGATAATTAATGAGATCTTTACATCATAAGTTGATTTCAGGGCTCCCTGTTTTCCAACTAGATGGCTAGTAGATATTTTTGGTTGTGTCCTTGACTGGATCCTGTTTTTTGTGTACTAGTGAAAAACATGAATTACAAAACTTTTTAGGAAACTGTAATTTCATTATTCCTAAGTGCCTGTGTTGTTACAGAGGAAAAATGCAGAATCTTTAAAAATATGAGATAGGGATTAATTTTCATTGTATTTTTACATACAAAATCTGTATACATTAATTTTTGTTTGTCAATGAATGAAGCTACTGAATAGTGACTATTTTAAATAGAAAACAACTTTAGCCATTGAATTTGTCACATATTTGTTCAAAGCCCACTATAGGTAAGATATTGTGCGTGGCATTTAACTTTTCATCCAGCCCATTGATAAAAAGGAAGCACATGAGAGTATCAACATAGAATACTTTATTCTCTGTCTAGAGTGAAGTTAATGCCATCAATGATACTCTTTTTTACAAAAAATTGTATTCTTTAATAAACAAGTATTGATTTAATCTCCTTCTCTCCCCCCTTTTAAAAGAAAACATTTATACCAAATATGCATAGTCAAGTAAAACAAATTCTCACATTGTCCCTGTTCAAAAATACATATCTCATTCTGCATCTTGAGTGTACCACATTCTTGTTCAGGAAGTAAGTAGCATATTTCATCATCCATCCTTTGGAATAATTTTGGTCATTGCATTGGTGATATCTTAAAGCTTTCACAAACTGTCTTTACATTGCTGTTGTTATTATATAATTTGTCCTGCTAGTTCTCCGTACTTCACTCTGCATCAGTTTATATGAATCTTTCTAGGTTTCTCTGAACATGTATATGCATATTTATATATATACACACATTTATGTATATGAACATATACATACACATTTATGTAACGTAATATTTAATGTTTTCCTGTGACAAAATAGCATTCATTATATTAATATGCTATTATTTATTCAGCCATTCTCCAGTTTATGTACACTCTCAGTTTTTACTTCCATGCCTTTATGAAATTAGATATTTGCAAAGCATTTTGTTAACCTAAAGTGTTATTTATGTGTAAGCAACTATTATTATTTTATTACAAAATGAGCTTCTATATTTTTGTAAAAATGACTCCTTTTTAAGTTTCTTTCATCTTTTTTGGAGAGGAGGCAGCCACTGAAAATACTTAGAGTAGGGGAGATGGAGTGTTGATAGGCAAGAAGCAACATAGAGGTCAGTATCACTGGATTGTAGCATAAACGAAAGAGTAAAGTGTAAGACTGGGAAGTTGGAAAGGATCCAGGTAGTTAAGGATTTTACATACCAAACAGAAAATTTTATATTTGATACTGGTGGTAATAGGGAGCTTCTGGAATTTATTGAGTAGACACTCTCCCACCTGTATTTTAGAAAGATAACTTTGGCAGCTGAGTGGAAAGCAGAATGAAGTAGGCAGATGTAGGACAGATACCACCAACAAACATTGCCTTAATGCAGGTGGGAGGTGATGAAGAGTAGTGTCAATGGCAGAAGAATGAGGAGGACTCAGAAGAGAGATTCTATGAAGGTAGAAACAATAGCTGACTTCTAATCAGACTTTGGGGAAAGAGAGCAAGAGATTGAGGAGTCAAAGATATGACACTGTTTTTTACATTTTTCTTCATTTATCTTGGGCTACAATTCCTTCTTTGGGTGGGATTTTTTTTTGTCATTTTTTTTCCTGCATGGGGAGATCTTTTTCCTGAACAAAGAAGAACCACAAGAGGGGAAGGGTTCGACTTTCTCTGTGCTATGTTATCATTTCACCATTCATGTAGTAGTTCTTTTCATGAAAACTGTTGGATCGCTTAGTGGGATAATCACAGTCCTAGAATACCAGAGGTGACAATTTCCCTCTGCAAATAGGGAAAATGGACAAAATGAAATAGAGAAAGGAAATTGAGAAAATTCAGGAATGAGAAGAGAGAAACTAAAGTGAGAGTACAAGGAGCAGCTTGATTGTGTGGGACTCCTAGAAGGAAGCAGCTTATATTATATATAAAAGATCGCCAATATTTCTACCCCCCCAACTATTAGTTCCTCAGTCCCAAAACATCAGTTCCTCCACCATGTAAAAGATGCAGTTATCATTAAGGCAAATCAAGAAATTATTGACTTCTCTGCTTTTAGCAAAGACTAAATCCTAACTGAGCAAAGTAGAATTGAATTAGCTCAGAAGAAACATGAGATATGCAAAATTAGAGAATCCACCCCAAATACTCGGAGATTATTTATGTCTGACCTCTAGCAGAGCATTCCAAGCTTGTATTGATCCCATCAGCCACAACTGGACACACTGGAACTCAACTCTAACATAGGGATGTCATTTTATTCTTCTTGGAAAATAAGGACAAGAACCAACCAATCAAGTCCTAACAAATGTTCAGTGAAGTTCCTCATATGTGTTTATGCCAGGCTTGCAATTCTGTTCTGAACGTCAATTCCATTCAATTCACCAAACTTTTATTATGTGTCTGTTATGGGCCAGGGGCAAAAGACAAAAAACAAAAAATGAAAAACAATTATTGCCCGCAAGGAGCTTATATTCTACCAGAAACAAATAGTTGATAATATATCACTTTGAGGTTTGTAAAGTACTTTATCTCATTTGATAAACCACGAACACTGAGAAGGAGCTACTATATTAGAGAGGAAATTGAGGCTTAAAGTATGTGAGGAACTCCTGTGCTCAGAAGTCATTAATAGTAACTTCCAGTTAATGGTAGTAATAATAATAATTTGCAGCTCTAAGATTTCTAAGTTACAAAGTATTACATTTAAACCTGGAACTTTCTAGGATTATTATTTTTTGTACAGTGCTGTACTCCCTCTTAGCACAGTCCTCATTTCTTTTTTCTTTCTGTCCAAGTAGTCTGTAGTATAATTTGATATTATTTGTGTAATTACATATATATTATGTTATATAATAATTATATTATATAACAATGTATAGAATTTGATATTATTATTCAAAAGCTCTTCACCAAGCTACCTCTTCTGATTCTTTGTTATTCCTCACTTCTTATCCCCCTTTTGCCTATCTTATTAAATGAATTTTATTTTCAGAATATAATTGAATAGTTGGTCAGTAGACTCACATTTATTTAATACCTACAAAAAGGGATGGTTTTGTAGTCAGCTGGACATGTCCTCAAGGCTCATCTCTGATATATGCCAATGCCATGATTATTGGCAAGTTGCTTATCCCTTCATTGTCCCCTATTAACTCTCCAAGGCTGTAGGTTACCATTAAAATCATAGGTGAAAGGGAAAAAAACATAATCTTTATTGAACACCTATTCTGTGGGAGACATTACAAAATGCTTAGTTGGAACAAAACACTGGTTTGTCATAAAAAGGCTAGAACCACTTGAAACCTAGTAACTGATGTGTAACTGCTGTTTCTAATCCATAGAGTATTTCCTTATTGTGATTAGGATGAGATTAAAACTCCCCACAGGCAACAACAATAAAAATTGGATTAAAAAAACCCCCAAATATGGCATGGTGGTTTATATTTCTATAGCTCCCTGATGTATTATGACAGACAATTTTATAAACTCTATTTGTAATATATTGTAATCTTCTTGTAGTGATTTTTATGGAGGGGGGGAAGGGAGGCAAAGACTAGAAGGGAGAATACATTTCCTTTAAGCAGCAGTTCTTTTTTGTATTGGTTATATATTTTTTTCCATTCTAATTAATAGTAATAACAATAATAATTTACATCACCAAGACTTTTAGGTTTCCCCAGTTGTTCAGTTGTGTGTGACTCTTTATGATCCTATTTGGGCTTTTCTTGGCAAAGATACTGCAGTGATCTGCCATTTTCTTCTTCAGCTCATTTTACAGATGAGAAAACTGAGGCAAATAGGGTTAAGTGACTTGCCTAGAGTCACACAGCTAGTTAAGTGTCTAAGGCCACATTTAAATATATAGTCTTCCTGGCTCCTTATCTACTGGGGTACCTACTTGCCCTAAGACTTACAAAATACTACATCTCATTTAATACTCTCAGAAACTACCTACCTGTATTGTTCAATTGTTTAGTGATGAAGAGAGCCATATACACCCAGGGAGAGGCCTGTGGGATTTGGGTGAACCACAACATAGCATTTTCAAGCTTTCTGTTGATTTGTTTGCATTTTGTTTTCCTTCACAGTTTTTTTTTTTCTTTCTAGATCTGATTTTTCTTGTGCAGCAAAATAACTGTATAAATATTCATATATATACATATATATGTTGGATTTATCATATATTTTAACATAGTTAACATGTATTGGACTTCCTGCCATCTAGGGGAAGGGGTGGGGGGAAAGAGGGAAAAATTTGAAACAGAAGGCTTTTCAAGGGTCAATGTTGAAAAATTACCCATGCGTATGTTTTGCAAATAAAAAACTTTATTAAAAAAGAAAGAAACTACCTGTATTATTATTCACCTTTAAAAGATGATGAAACTGAGGCTCAGATAAATGAAACTGATTGTATTAGTCACACAGCCATTGGGTGGTTAAAACAGGATTATAGCCAAAGTTTTAGACTATTAAGTCATTCTCTTTGTTTCATTCATACTTTATTGACTCTCTAATGAAAAGAAAGGAGGAAAAAAAACATTTATAGAGATTAAGACTCTAAAAGGACTTCATCTAACATGTAACCTTGCCTAAGTTACTGCAATAGACACAGAACTGATAAAATATTTTAATAGTCATAGTTTAAATATTCCTAGTGACATCATTTTAAAAATAACCTAGTAGGAATAATATTTTTATAAAATGAATTATTTTCCCATTGATTTACATGATTTATATCTTTAATACATATCTTTTGTATATTTTAGTATAGGAGCTAGAAATGTCATCATATGTTGACTTGTCTTGTATCTTGTAGCTGGGTTTAGTGGAGAATAATAATTTCCTTTATATAATTTTTATGATAACATGCATTCTTTTTTATTATTGAAACTTTTTATTTGCAAAACATATGTATGGGTAATTCTTCAACATTAACTCTTACAAAGCTTTCTGTTACAATTTTTCCCCCCTACTCCTCACCCCTCCCCTAGGTGGCAGGATATCCACTACATGTTAATTATGTTAAAATACTTGACAAATCGAATATATGTATACATATTTCCACATTTATCATTGTTGTGCAAGAAAAATCATATCTACAAGAAAAAAATCAGAGAAAGGAAACACAAAGCAAGCAAACATCAATAGAGATCATGGAAATGTTATGTTGTGGTCCACATTTCATATCCCTCTCTCTGGGTGTATATGGCTTTCTTCACTGAACAATTGGAGGTGGTTTGAAACATTTCATTGTTGAAGAGAGCCATGTCCATCAGAATTGATCGTCATATAGTACTGTTGTTGCCGTGTATAATGATCTCCTGGTTCTGCTCATTTCACTCAGCATCAGTTCATGCAAGTCTCTCCAAGCCTCTCTGAAATCATCTTGCTGGTCGTTTCTTACAGAACAATAATATTCTATAACATTCATATACCATAATTTTTTTAGCCATTCGCCAATTGATGGGCATCCATTCAGTTTCCAGTTTCTAGCCACTACAAAAAGGGCTGCCACATACATTCTTGCACATGTGGGGCCCTTTCCTTCCTTTATGATTTCTTTGGGATATAAGCCCAATAGAAACATTGCTGGGTCAAAGGGTATGCACAGTTTGATAACTTTTTTGAGCAGAGTTCCAAATTGTTCTCCAGAATGGCTGGATCTGGATAACATGCATTCTTGAGAATCATGGAGGGATAAACATATTTGAAAATTTTCATTCAAATAAATGTATCTGTTTATATAAGTATAGATATTTATTTACATACATCAAAGATCCTTACAAAAATTTGGAGTACTCAAAGTCCTTTCCAAAATGATTTATAATTTAGTCTTTTCTCAGTTGTGATTACTAAATTATCAGCATCCTGAGTAAGAGGCTAAGTTGTTGGAGTAAGAGGAAAAACATTGGATTAAGTCAGGGAAACTTGGCTTGCCCTCCTGGCTCTATATTAGATGCATGGTCTTGGGCCATGAATCAATCTGCTCCACATTGTCCTCCATCTGCAAAATGGGGTTAATAATATACACACTGTTTATCTAATAGGGTCCATTAGAATTAAGTAACATGATATATATATGTAAAGCACTCTGTGAGCCATCTTAATGTAGAGGATATCACCCTGCAAAATAGAAGTTGCCTTCTCAATGTTTGTTGAATTTAATTAATTTAGGACACATCAGTTCATCACTATGATAACCCTCTGGAGAAACACAGCAGAGAGAATCACCATGGTGATAGTTTCATAGGCTAGTATATTTAGAGAACCAAATATACAAAAAACAATTCTGTGCTTTCTTCTTGCCCTTTGGACTCACCTTGAACTTGGTGTAAGTTGAATAGAAAATTAAATTTTAGCACTTCCATCTCCTTGCTCACATAAAATGGGATTAGTATTTATAACAGCCAGTTTATTAGAGGATCTATGATGCTTATTGCTTTAGGTTTCATCAAGTCCTCTGAGCTCATCCTTAAAAAAGTATTCTAGAAATAACAGCTGTTATGGCATCATCATGATTACTCATAAGTCAAGAATTATTTCAATAAGGATTTTATATCTTACCTAGGATCTGCCATGGATGTAACATATTCCTATTTTCACCTATTTTAGAGAAGAAAGGAGAAAACATGTTCTTAATGTCCTTAAGCTCAGTGAAGAATTCACTCATTTTGTAAGAACAGGTGAAATCTTTCTGCATGGCACCATCTTTTATGTAAGCTTGCAGCAAGCCCTTTGGTGCATTTTTGCTTTATATGCATGAAGAATTTTATCCAGGTTTGATTAAACTACAAAGGAATAGATTCAGAGTGTCTGCATTCCCTTTGGTCTAGTTTGATCGGCCAACTTGCAGAAGAGGATGGGAGTTGAAAAGAATGACTAGATGTTGAAAGGTCATTCCCCTAAAGACACTTTTGCTAAATGAGAAAATGGAAGATAGCTCTATTCAGAAAATAGAGAACAACTGTTTTTTAAACTTTTTTCCCATTTGTCCTTTATATGTTGAAATATATAAGAACTTATTTCCTTTTTCTTAAAGGTCAAAGAAAATTAGAGCATTTATTAAGTGCTTACTATGTGCTAGGCAGTGTGGGGTGTACCACCACAAATGAAAAGATAGTTCCTCTCTTCAAGAAGCTAGTGAGGGAAAGACAATACATTAAAAGGAATTGAAAAGAGGAGCAGAATCCTCACATGGAGAAAGGACAAAAAGAAGTTTGAGGGACAAAGGACTGAATTGTGTTCAAAGTGACCTTGACTATCATGGATGCTTTCTTCCATGGAGGTTCCAGGGATAGACTTGCTAACTGGAAGAGGAGGCCATAGAAATGAAGAGTTTACCAGCTGTGTTAGAAAAGTCTGGGGATTAATGGATGCATTAAGCTTTAAAACATAGATTTTAGGCTGGAAAGGATCTTTGATGTTTTCTAGTTCAACCTCTTCGTTTTAAAGTTGAGCAAATGGAGATGTTGGGATGGTAAGTGACTTACCTAATAGGATACAAATTGTAATCGTGGAGTGTGATGGAAAACATTCTTCCCCTTGCTTTAAAAGAAGTGGATTTCAAATTCTGACTCTGCCATGTATGACCTGTGTAACTTTGGTCAAGACACAACTTTTCAGGACCTCAATTTCCTTATCCAAAACTCAAGAGGTTGTATTAAATGACTTTCAAAATATCTTTCTAAAGTCTAAATCTTTGATTCTGAGTTAAATCAGCAATTATTTTTTTAGAGATTTTATAATTTATTAAATCTGCATTAGATACTGTTGAATAACCAGAATAAATGTGATGGAGCTTTTAAGATAGCATTGTGGAGTGCCATTGTTTGGTACAGAAGATGATAGTACTGGGGGGGGGAGGAATCAGAAAATTGCAGTCTATTTAAGTCAGAAGATAGTACAAGGATGAACTCTGTCTAGAAAGAATGAACCAAAACAATAGCACTTTGGGAGATAAAGATTAAGAAAGCATGATTGTGAAAGCATCACTTCAGTAAGAAGGAACCTAATCAGGTTAACCAGGGAAACTTACAATATCCAAATGAAACTTAAGCCCAAAGTAAGAGGGGCTAAAGAGGGAATTAGAGATCAAAGCCAAGGTCCAAATACAAGTGTCAGATATTAGTCTTACTTTAAGATAGTGGTCTTATGAAGAATTTTGAAGCAAGCAGACAAATAACTGAGCTCATGGGATATTCATCTCATCATTGACTGATTCCCTTTGGATGTCAATTTCCCATGAATGCCTTGTGTCCATAAGTTTATATATGGACCTTTCTGCTCATAGATAGGGAATACACACACACACACACACACACACACACACACACACACACACACGACAAAGGTCTTCTATAGCTAAGAGGAAATACAATCAGACATAGCAAATTGACACAGGAGAGGGATATAAGACCCCAGAACTATTGGGACTAGATTATTTAGGAAGATTCCTTTTTTTTTGCCCCTAGCACAGATATTCAGAGGCAATGTGACAAAGCAGAGAGAGGGCTGACCTTGGAGTTAAGGATCAATCAGTCAACCGTCAAGCACTTGCTTTGTACTAGGCATTGTGCAGGTCCAAGAATAAAGTATGAAACAATCTCTACTCGAAAACACCTTACATTCCAGTGGGAAGATACCAAATGTTTGTATATATGTGTGAGTGTGTGTGTATGTGTGTATGTGTGTATTTTATGGACAGAGGGAGGGGGGAAGAGAATATATAATTATATATAGCTAGTAATATGTAAAGTGGAAAATATAAGATCATCTGGGAGGGCAAGCATTTAGAGAGATTAGAGAAGAAAGGAAGAGAGATTTCTCTGAGTGGAAGTGCATTTTGGATAGGGAGAAGACCACTGCAAAGGCACAAAGATGAGAGATGGGGAACTGGGAGAAAGGTAGTTTGCCTAAGGTACAGAGTATGGGAGAGAGCAAGAAGTGATGAGGGCCTGGACTAAGATAGCAGCTATTGAGTAGAAAAAGGGATGTCACATTAGACAGATGTGGAAATAGAATTGGCCAAGATTTGGCATCTAATTGGACAGATCAAGTGGAGGAAAGTAAGGAGTTTTGCCACAATCCAGAAGATCAGAAAAATGATGTTTTCTTTGATTGTGTAAGGAAGTTTGGAAGAGGGAAGGGTTTAGGAAGGAGAAATAATTAATCCTGTTTTTGACATGTTGAGTTTAAAGTTTAAATTTGTACCGTTTAAATAGACAATTTCATTTGTCTATTTAAAATAGACAATTGGTGACATGCATAGGACTGAAGCTCAGGGGAAAGGATTGGATGAATGGATTGTGAATCATCTGCATGAAGATGATAGTTAAACTAATGGGGACAAATGATTTTGCTTTGTACTATTTTATGAAGGCCTTTCCACATTTCTCTATTTTTTTCTTCCATGTTAGTCTTAATTACATTATCATCTTATATTCTACAATTTACTTAACTAGACTGCTAGTTTTGACATTTCCAGTTTTTTGTGATTTCATATAATGAGGCTGTGAAAATCTTTGAACAAGAGAGCTCTTTTCTTATTTTTTGTTTTTGACAACATTTTGAAGACATTTTCTTGAATTATTGGCCAAAGGTATCCTTAATTTTCTATCTTTTACTATGTATTGTCAGGCTGCTCTCCAAAAGAAGGTTTTTTTTGTTTTGTTTTGTTTTTTGTTTTTCAAATCTTTAATTACTGCAGCAGTGAACAAGTATATCTATTTCTTCATAACCCCAGAAATATTGAGTTTCATTGCTTTTAATTATTTTTGCCAATTTAATATTAGGGGTGAGGTTGGTAACTCTGCTTTGATTTAAATCTCTTTGAAATATGAATGTTCGATAAGAAAAAAATACATATGAAGAATTCTGAAAAACATGGAATGACTTTTATGACAATACAAAATGAGGTATTTTCAGAAACAGGAAAATCGTATATACCATGATGATAACATTATGATTGAGAAGAACAACAACAAATCTCAAATCCAGTGCTATATAATGATCAAGCTTGGTCCCAAAGAAGAGATGAGAATATGGTTCCCCTCTTTGCTGAGGTGGGCAGCTATTAGTATAGAATAACTTTATGTATACTTTCATTTTTTAGTTTATATGTCAGTTAATTTTGATAGAAGGCCTTTTAAAAATCATCCTCTCAGGAAAGGGACCCACATGTGCAAGAATATTCATGGCATCCCTTTGTATAGTGGCTAGAAACTGGAAACTGAAGGGATGCTCATCAATTGGAGAGTGGCTGAATAAATTATGGTATATGAATGTTATGGAATATTATTGTTCTGTGAGAAACGACCAGCAGGACGATTTCAGAGAGGCCTGGAGGGACTTGCATGAACTGATGCTGAGTGAAATGAGCAGAACCAGGAGATCATTATACACAGCAACAACAATATTACATGATGATCAATTCTGATGGACATGGCTCTCCGAAACAAAGAATTGTCTCAAACCAGTTCCAATTGTTCACTGAAGAAGACCATATACACCCAGAGAGAGGGATATGAAATATGGACCACAACATAACATTTTCATGCTCTCTATTGAGGTTTGCTTGCATTGTTTCCTTTCTCTGATTTTCTTTTTTTTCTTGTAGATAGGATTTTTCTTGCACAACTTGTCAACTATTATTACATTATTAACATGTAGTAGACTTCCTGCCATCTAGGGGAGGGGAGGGGACTGGGGGTAAAATTTGTAATGGAAAGCTTTGTAAAGATCAATGCTGGGGAACTACCCATACATATGTTATACAAATAAAAAGCTTTAATAAAAAAATCATCCTCTCCTTTAAAAAATTAGATTTGGTTATATGACTTTTTACATGTTACATAGGCAAATGGCAATCTAGTTAGGGCATTGGGATGAAGAAGAATAGGATATCTTTTGGAATAAAAATGATGCTAAAAACTAAAGATATCAATTAAAATTGAAATAAAATAAGGTCAGTATAGATTATCTCCAAAGTCTCTTCTAGCTGCCAACTTCTATGATATTCAGTGCTAAATCATACATTATAAACTATTAAATGATAAAGTAATTGAAAGAGAAAAGGATCCAGATGTTCTAATAGTTGAGAGTAACTATGGGGTTAATAGTAGTGTGCATTGAACCACAGATAGGGTTTGGATTAGGGGATAAGAAAAGAGAGTTTCTATCTTGCCTTTGGGATAATGCTGCTTCCTTACCTTTGTAAAGGATTTAAATTTGTTAGAGCTTGAAGATTTCTTTAATTATTACCATTGTTTAAAAAAAAAAAAAGGTTATTTATAAGTGATCTGTAGATAAGAATTAGACCTACAGTTACAATCTCAACTTCCTGAGTTCAAATCTTATCTTAAATACTTATTCTGGACAAGTCATTTAATTCTGTTTGCCTTAGTTTTCTCATCTGGAAAATGGGCTGGAGAAGAAAATGGCAAACCATTCCAATGTCTTTGCCAAAACAACTCAAATGGGGTCACAAAGAGCTGGACACAACTGAAAATGTCCAATGACATTCTATAGTGAAAAGGGTTAAGGCTTGGGGGCAAAGAAAATAAAGCGAATATTTATTTAAGGAGAAGAAAGAATGGTGTCTTTACCTCTTCTACAGAGTTTGATTGAGGGCAGATATGGGGTGAAGGAAAGGGAATAAGCATTTATGTAGTGCCTTCTGTGTGCCAGACACTATGCTAAGTGCTTTGGAAATGGTATTTTCAAACCAGGTGGTGGGGAATGTTTCTGGCCATCTATTAAAGAGCTTGACATAAACTTGTTCCCCTGAATATCATTTCTTATTTTTTAAATTTTTATTTATTTTATTTTAAAAAATGAGAAAAAAAGAAAAAAAAACAGAAAAGGAATAAAAAACAAAATAAAAAAGCAAAACAGAACATTATCATGTGCCCAGCAGAACATTAGAGAGGATTCAAAATATATAACAAATTACCAGTTAAGGAAAGGATAGATAATATTGGAAGAAATTATATTCATGAATATTCATCTTTTCTTTACTTCCCTGAACGTTGTTCTTTTGTTCTCTGCTGTGCTTTTTTTTTTTTTTTTTTTTACTTTATTCTTTTTTCTCCCTTTCATACCCCTGGATATCATTTCTTAAACATTATGCCATTCCTTAATTTCCTCAGAGGGCTGTCAGATGGTGTCACAGATGGACAGTTTTTCTCAGGGCTATAGAATAACTGAAGATATCTCACCAAGGAATACCCATTTCTCATTGGGCACTCACTCTCAGGACTAACTTGTGTTTGTACAAAAGTTAGTATACTATTAAGCATGAGATGAAGTGGAAAAGAATGGAATCAGAGAAATGCAGAAAGCTTTATAGCATATCCAGTCTAGAGATTTTCAAACTTTTTGGTTCTGAGACTCCTTTGCCCTCTTAAAAAATATTTAGGACTCCAAGAACTTTTGTTATATTTATTGATGTCTACCATTAAAGGTTAAAATGGATTTTTATTTCTTAATTCATTAAAAATAACAAAATAAATCCATTATTTGTTAACAAAAATAGCATATTTTATGAAAAACAGCTACTTTAAAAAACTGAAATTATAAAAGTGATATTGTTTTACATATTTTTATAATTTTTTTAATATCTTGTTTGATAGAAGACAACTAGATTCTTATATTTGCATCTGTATTCAATCTCTTGTGACATTTCTTTTG
The DNA here is from genome assembly GCA_023553655.1 of Myrmecobius fasciatus. Classification (NCBI taxonomy): domain Eukaryota; kingdom Metazoa; phylum Chordata; class Mammalia; order Dasyuromorphia; family Myrmecobiidae; genus Myrmecobius; species Myrmecobius fasciatus. The sequence continues at coordinate 363,590 of JAJPUD010000416.1, read as the reverse complement.
GTTGAGACCAAAACTTTGTATAATCCTGGACAAGTCACTCAATAATCTGTCTGCCTCAGTTTCCTTATTTCCACAATGGAGATAATACTACTTTTTTTGAGGAAAAAAAATCAGATATTTATAAAGTGCTTTGCAAACCTTTAGGGCATCTAGGTGGTACAGTGAATAGAGCACTAGCCTGGAAATCAAAGACTCATTTTCCTGAGTTGAAATCCAGCCTCAGACACTTACCAGCTGTTTCTAGGTACATCACTTAACTCTGTTTGCCTTAGTTTCCTTATCTATAAAAAGAGCTGAAGAAACCACTTCAGAATCTTTGTCAAGAAAGCTGCAAATGAAGTCACAAAGAGTCAACATTTGCAAACTTTCAAAATATGCTCTAGAAATGCTAGATTTTATTGGTGTGATTATTAGTGTTATTGTTCTTGTTGCTCTTCTCGTTATTATGGTTTACGTTTTTATGAAGAAAATTTGTCTTTAGATATGTAGGTAGGAAAGAGAGTAACATCTTATTGTTATTATGAATATGGTTTTGACTTCACAAGAACTTCCTAAAAGGGTCTTGGGTCACATTTTGAGAACCACTTATCTATCTTTGACTTTTAGGATTAGAAATCATCTAATTGAAGTCCAATGTTCTCATAGTTTGTGTCTCTCTTTTATGCTTTTCTCATTCTGCCTTTAATTTTGATCACTATTTGTGGATATGCCTAATCTCTTCGATTAAATTGCAAGATTTTCAGCAGCTTGGAAATTTTATATTTCCTTCCTAGCTCTTGACACAAGGCCATATGCTATGCTAATATTATTTTTTGGTGCTTAATAAATGGTCAGTATTTATAAAGTATTTCTTAAATTGAATTGTCCAAGGTCACAAAGCCAATTAATTAATGACAGAAGTAGGACTTGAGAATCTCAGTTCTGTGGTTGTTCCAGTATATCATGCTGGAGTACAATATACTATAGAGGCAACTTTATCATGTGGGAGAGCAGGTGAATGGAAGTGCTATTGACAAAAAAATAACAGGGATGTAGGTTTTAGGGAAAATATAGTTTTGGATGTGATTGAGTTTAAGGTGATATCTAGGATATCCAGACTATTTAGATAAAGATGTCCTTGATGCAGCAGAAGATGGAGTTCTGGAACTCAAAAAAGTGTAGATATCAGTAACCAGAGACTACATCCAATGAGCCAGTTGCAGATAAATCCGAGACCTAAACAAGCCCACATTGATATGCATGAATTATTGTTGCCTAAATGTCTTCATCTTACTAATAGCTCTGTGACTTACATCCTAGGCAAATGTATAGCTCCATTAGTCTATGATGGTGCCTACATGACTTTTATAATACTAGAAAATTGCATGATTATTTCTTTGCATCTTGCATATTACCTGGTACAAAGAAAAATACCATGTAAATCCAACTCTATTTTTGTTGTTGTTTTTAGCAGTTTCAATTTCATTAAACATATACTTTAAAAGGAATCCATCCAGTGACTAGCACTGTTACATGAGGTGTAATTTATAAGCACAGTCTTGAACCCTGCTATTTGCAACAGGTGTTATTTCTTCTGTTGAGATGATCGCCTTTCTGTATTCTGAAATTCTTGTAAATTATAAATGGCTTTGATCCATATTCAGCTGCAGCAATCATCTAACAGGTGTTCACAGCCCTAGAGATTTCAATACTCTGTGGTTTTGAACTCAGAGAACTGGCTTAGGTTATTTAATTTTCAGATGGAGGGCATAGAGATAGAAAGGTAATAAAGAGGAGAATTTATGGTAGAAGGCAATCTTTTGTCTGCCTGTTGTCTCTCCTCTTATTTTGCTTTTTAATTTCATCTCTGCAGTGGTTGATACTAGAGATGGTAACTTTGTGGTACATTTTACTTTGACAGAAATTTGCTCTGCAGAAATGGGTTCAATCATGAAGTTATTTTTTTTTGGAAGCTGCTAGTGAGATGGGGAGGGAGAGAATTGGTGGTCTTGCTGTTCTAGATAGACATTGATTATTGCTGTATATGTCATTGTTCTTTTTTTAACCCCAAACTGAAAACAAGAGGTCCAGTTTAGCTGAGACTATATGTGTGTGGGGGGGATATTGGCTTTTAAAATAAGTGTTTGCTTAGTTCCTTTGGGAAAGGCCTTAACTAAGTTTGGCTTGTTTCTATATGTGCTGCCATCTTGCATTTAGTTATTGATCGCCAGCTGTGCCACAAAATGGAATAAAGCCAGAGTTGCTAGATTTCCAGCAAAGCATATCCTTTGGCCAACTAGTTGCCTTCATCTTACCTATCAGGCAGTTCCAGTCAATGAGTCAGTTATTTTTCAGCTCTGAGATACTGTGATTTGACAACTGCTTTACATTTGGAAATATCCCATTAGACCTTTATAGAAACAATATTTAGTGACTAATTCTGAAACAAATGGCAACTATTTGGAGTCTCAGTAGTTTTTCTTTAAGCTGTAGGGAGATTATCTGCTGGACAATTGTCAGAATTCAAAGTTCCACTATATCTGAGGAGACTTTGATGTGTATAAGATGGAAATAGTATTTGATAGTTCTTGACTTGAAATAACATTGAGATTAAGCCACAAGATTATCTTCTGACTGAACTGGAAACATTTTTCTTGATTTTAGATTAGAGAAGGATTGTGTTCTGTGTTTTATCTATTAGCATGAATTATTATAAGAAATCCAAGTTATAAAATCAGTGTCCAAGAAGTCCTCATCCCTTCATTCCACAGCATCATAGAATCTGGAAGCAAACTTAAAAATTGTCTGGCGTCAGCTCTCAGGCTGTGCAGAAATAAGTATTTGCTCTGTGCCTGGTACTGTTAAGTGTTGGGGATAAAGAATAAAAAAAAGTCTTTGTTCTCAACATTCATGACAAATGGCATCCAGTGTCAGGCACTCTAACACCACATAAAGCAATGCATTCCATTTCTGAACAGCTCTTTTTGAAAGTTTTTCTTGCTATTAAGTCATAAGCTTCCTTTTGTTAACTTCTACTCTTTGGTCTTAGTTCTGATCTGTGAGGTTATTCAAAATGTCTTGTCTCTCCTTACCATGACACTCTTTAAATATGTTAAATACTCTTATCTTTTCTCATTTCCAGGCCTAATATTCCCACTTCCTTTAACCAATTCTTAGAGGATATGGTTTAAAATCCTTCCATCTTATTAATGATCTTGCTGTGATAATGCTTCTGTTTGACAAAAAAAAAAAAAAAAATTTAAATATGGCCTTCAGAATTGCACACAATGCTGCAAATGTGGTTTGGTCAGTACTGAATGCTATGGGTCTTTTTACTTCCTCTAATATGGACACTAATGTTTTTGTTCTTGTAGATTACTGGGTTTTGTGGTTTTTTTTGGGGGGTAGCATCCATATCACATCAATTCATAATGACTTTGCAATCCTATCAATCTCTTTTTCACATAAATACTTGTTAATTAAGTTAGATCTCTCATGTTACAAAAGACAAAAAAAACTCAGGAGACAGAGTTTCTGGGTAATTTATATTCAATTTATTAATTAGGCTAGCTAATAATCAGTAAATTGATAGTCATTGGCTTCTTGTGCCAACCAAAGACAAAAGACATGGAAAGCCTGAAAGTTTTCAATAATCCTTGAAAGGGAATTCAATTGACAACTGAAAATCAACCCTGATTGGTGGACATTTAATGAAGAGGTGAAGTAGAAGTCTTTAGCTCTTCCATCTCAGAATGTAAATTGATCATAGGACTCAGCCACTTCCTGCAATCTGGACAGGGGAATCCATCTTCATCCAAACCACTCTGGTTGGTTTTCTCTTTCATGAGTGGGGTCACAATAACTTCTAGTGTAGGAGTATAAGACAGGATCTTAGTTCCTTAGGATAAGATCTAGTTCAGACTGGATTCTGTTTATACTCTAAACAGAAGTGAAGTCTCTTAGTTGGGTGTATTGAAGAGCATGCACCCAGAGGATCAGGACTGATCTCAGAGGCTGACCTTTTACAGGAACTGGGACTCAATAAATAAACAAAGGGGGAAAAAGTTTAGATCTTAATTTAATAATTGGTTATTAATAGAAAAAAATAATTTCTCTCACTTGGAACAGGCAGAAAAAAATAAAACAGATAGAAAAAATAAAATAAATGGTAGAACAATGGTTTGCCAAGATGGAAATGGGACTGGTCTGGGGTGACAAAGTAGAAGATGAATTATTCCCTGCATTTCATGCCAGGAATGTTCTCCTTCCTCACCCTCCCTGGATTCTTTCCAAGGCTCAGTTCAAATCCCATAATCAATAAAACACTTTTTCTGGTTTTCTCTACTTCTTGTATTTATCTGTATGTGTTTTGTATGACATATATAGATAATTAAGTTGAATGAATAAATGAATAAATCATTAACTGTTTATGTGCAAAGTATTGAGGATACACAAATAGAGAAATAAGACATTTTCTTCATTCAAATTGCTTATATTCTATTAGGGGAGACAACACACATTAAAGGTAGTTTGTAATGCCTTCCCAGTTGGAATGAAATCCTTGAGGGCAAAGACTGTACTTTTGCTTTCCTTTGAATCCCCAGAATTTAGCACAATGCCTGGCACATGCTTGGTACTTAACAAATGCTTATTGATTTACTGAGAACTTAATTACAAAGAAAGAGTCAGTGACTTTTCTATTGTCCTCCATATGAGAATTTTTGATTCTAATGTATATCCCTTGTTGGGTCTTGACTAAGATTAAGCTGCATTTTAGACCATCTATAGATATGGACACACACACACATATATTATAGATTTAGTGTTTGATATGTTCTCTCTTTTTAGGCTGAACATCCAAGTTTCTTCAACGGATTCTCATCTGGTATGGTTTTGAGAACATCACCATTATTTCTCTTCTGAAAAAAAACTTCAGTTAATCATGTTTTTTTATTTTGGGAGGAAAGTTATATAGAATATCTATATAGAATATAGAATAGAATATAGAATATGTGTACATGTGTACATGGTCATATGTGTATGCACATATACATATACACATACACATATGTGAACATTGTCAAAGACTCTCAGAACCATATCAGATGAAAGTCAGTAATTTGGGGTATTTAGCTTGGGGAAGAGAATGACGTGAACTATCTAGAATAAATAAACTAGGGTTGAAGCTCAATTAATGATGGTGATTCTCTCATCTTACTTGCATTAAAATCAAGCAGAATGATTTCAATCACAATTCTCAAAATCTTCAAGATGAAATTAGTTTTAATGAAATTATTTTAACAAAGAAACATCTGGCCTTCTTGAAGGAGAGAAAATTCCTTTCATCCAAAAAGTGTTTTTTTTTTTAAAGCAGTTTCTATAATAGGAATCATTACATTAGAATTTACAGCATTCAACTTGATCATTACATTATAAGTTATACAATTTTATTGAATGGTAAGACAGTTTTTATATGAAAAGAGAAAGAAACCAAAAATAGTTCATAAGAGAAGAAAACTGGCATTCTCTTTCCTCCCAACAGAACAGGGCAATAGTATGATAGACAATCAGAAATTTAAAATTTTTGATGATTTAAATTTCAAAGAATGACAGCTCAGAATTGGAAGTGACCTTCATGTTCCAAAGAAATCTAACTTCATACTTGAACAAAAATCTCCTCTACAATATTTTCAACAAATGGTTGTCCAGCCTCTGCTTGAGACAATCCATGAAGGGGGATGCGATTCATTACCAATTCTCACATTTCTATTGTCTCTCAGTCTCACAATTGATTCCAGAGTTCTTCAAAGAGATCTTGAGAGTGTCCTTGTATTGCTTTTTCTGACCTTCAAGATAGCCTTGCCTTTTATGAATTTTCCATTTGTCTTCATGACAAATATATCTAAAGCTCCTTCCCTTTCAATAATTTTGTGATTTTGTGGAATGTAAAATTTAGTAAGGACTTGAACTACTTTGTAAGATAGTGAGTAGCTTTCAGAATGTTTCTGGTTTTTAGTATGTATTTTTGTTCTATATTGTCTCCACCTACTCCTCAAATGTGGAGCTTATAGGTTTCATAGGATTTAGAACTGGAAATAATCTAATTAAACCCCTCATTTTTACTGATGAATACATTAAGGTTTAAAGAGATCACATTATTTGCCCTAGTTCATATGTAGAAAGGAGAGCTAGGATTTGAACTTGGGTTTAAATATCACTTATTCAGAAGGTTCTATTTCAGACATTATTCATAAAATTAAAGCATGTGGTAATTATTATCAAAGTTGAAATGAAGTTGAGTTATGTAAAGCTTTATAGCTGAATTCCTGAATCAAAATGGATTGTTAAATACTTAATTAAGGCCTCAGATACAATCAGTCAATAAACTTTATTTAACACAAGAACTATGTTAGGTTTTGGAAATACAATGAGAGAAGTGGAATAGTCCAGGCCCCCAAGGAGCTTACATCTAAATTTCTAAGGATACCCAGAATATTTGAAAGCTTGAACCCATAGATAATAGAGATAGGTCCCAATTAGCATAAATAATAAATCCTATCAAATCATGGCATTATTCAAATTTACCTTGTACATTTCCATTGAGGTAGAGCCAGTTACCATTTTTATATAATTATAATTTCAAATAATATGAATTCAAATACATGCAACCTGTTCATAATGTTCATTATTTCAACTAATCAGGACCTGGCTTGTCTTTTGGAAAGGAAGAAAATAAGCATTTACTATATGTCAAACATTGTGCTAAAAGGAAGCAAGAGGTTGGGGGCTGGCCTCAGGCTGATTTTAAATATATATATATTTTTTTCTGATTTTTTTAAAACCAGAATAAATGCTAATTATTGTACTGAACTTCTATTTGGACCTTCTCCTTGTATCCTACTCTGTAATATGAACTCATTATTTTGGGTCAGATAATGAGAGCTCTGACTTTGACCTTTGGACTTTTGACTATTGGTTTATGCATTGATCATTGAATATTGGGCATTATGGTTAGTTCATATTCATTTTTGTGAATTTAGAATTCTGCTCACTTTTCATTGTTCAGTCATTTTCAATTGTGTCTCACTCTTCATGACCTTATTTAGATTTTTCATGGCAAACATACTGGAGTGGTTTGCCATTTTCTTCTCCAGATCACTTTACAGATAAAGAAACCAAGGCAAACAGGGTTAAGTGACTTTCTTAGGGTCACATAGCTGGGAAGTGTCTGAGGCCAAATTTGAACTCAGAAAGATGAATCTTCCTGACTCCAGACCTGGCATGTAGTCCATAGTAATATATATATATCCTTTCTCCTGGAAGGGCACTATCCTAAATAATTGCAGTAACAAGGTCTAGGGAAAAAAACCTCTAAAATTAGTTTTGTGATTAATTTAATCTCAGAAATTACCATCTTTTAAAATAGCATAACTTTCTTCTCCATTCCCATCACTTTATCCCTATGGCAACATTAAGAGGAAGCAGCATGATGTAATGAATAGAGCACAGAAGGAAAGATATGCAATAAAAAAGAATGTTTCTTTTTTTCCTATTTTTCTTTGTACATTGAAATATTTATGTTTGTGGATAATTAGTAAGTTCATAATTAACAACAAATCAGACTCAAAGAAACAATACTAAATTTTGGGTGAGAAAACTTGGGTTAGAATTTTAGTGTCTAAGTTACTCTCTGTATAACTTTGGACTGATCACTTAAACTCTGTGAGCTTCAATTTCTTCATCTGTAAAATAAAGAGTTTGGATTAATTGACCTTCTGAGGTCCCTCTCAATCTCAGCTCTCAATCTGTGATCCTATTTAAAATGAATGTTGGTGTCAGGTATTAGAGTAACCTAAGTATGATTTAAAACATGGATATGGTTTCTGCTTTTCTTCTTTCTTCCTTTCTCCTTGTATGAATCATCTACTGAATAATTTTGGACACGTTCTTATGTCCCTAAAACAAGGGTCAGGGAAATTCTTTGAGAACATCAGATACAAAGAAATATTAATACCTGTTATATCACTCAAAGCTTTAGTGTTATTCTGTGACATTTTACCTGGTCAATTAATAATAATAGCTAACATTTATAATGCTTTGTGCCAGGACCATGCTTAATCACATTACAATTATTTTCACATTTGTTCCTCATAAAGAGTCTGGGAAGGAGGTGGTATTCATGTGCCCATTTCACAGATGAAGAAACGGAAGCAGCCAGAGATAATGTGATTTATCTAGGATCATTCAGCCAGTAAGTGTCTAAGGGTAGATTTGAACTCGTGTTCTTGAATCTAGTAGTCGAAACTCTCTGTATACTTTGGTGTCACTTAACTATCAAACAGATTAAGCACATTAGGTCCCTTTCCTTTATTATCTTTAGGTTCAATGTTTAAAATGAGCACATTAGTAAATTGTTTATTGTGTATGTATATAATGCCAAATGACTAGGAAATAATAAGATCTTAGATGGGTAAAGCCTAGAACAGAGAAGTAATTAACTTGATTTTCCTGGGGTCTAGTGTGATGTCACAGGAGACAACAAGTGCTTGAAGTTTGGTGAGAAAGGAAGAAATTTCATCATTTTTAAGAACAGAGGCAACTGATTTTAAATGTATTTTATTTTATTTTACACTATAAAAGAGACTTCTTGATGTTGGAAAAAATGTCTGGTTATATGATTAACTGAAGTAATTATTTTGATTTCGAATTGCTTATTTCTTAGCCAGGAGAGAATTTGAGCGCAACAAAGAAGTATATTTGTCTAGTCAAGTGTAAGTCCTTAATATGCTGATCCAATTCCAGGATCTCTTGCCCTAGAAGCATATAAAATGGAAGCATTTCAGATAATGAAGACATAAGGTTTTTCCCCTATATTGGCTAGACCTTTTTTGTACGATTGGTATTTTTCCTTTTTAAACAGAAGAGGGCAGCAGAGAAGCTAATTAGATGGCCAGGAGACATGGCTTTTAAGAATGGACAATGTTTTACACTGTTATAATGAAACGATTGAAATTAGAATTTTTTTTCTTTGCACCTCATCAATGGAAATCAAAAAATCATCATTAGGATATTTACCAGTTGTTGTGAATAAAAGCATTCCTGAATATAAGCACACTCCTAAAATGTGCCTAAAGACCTCTTTGAAAGAAAATATATACTGGTAGCCTACATTGAAAAATAATTATACAAAACTCTTATTCAGAAAGGGTTTTTTATATTTCATTTCATTCAAATCAAGATGTTTTATTCATTTTTGTCATCACCGCTCTCTTGTTGGTCTCTTACTAAGAGCACAATTATAGGCACTCAGGTTGTTTTTTTTGTTTGTTTATTTGTTTTTGCAAGCTAGATTTGAGGAAAATGTGTATCTGTATCTCTCTTTATTCAGACCAGTCAGAGTACTTGCCAGGTGTAGAAATGAAGGTTAAGCAATGAATATGAATGTTTTTCCTCTTAGTCCCGTATTAGAATTACATAGTGAGTGTGAGGTATGGTGTTTGTCTTCCATGACTGGACCAAGCAGATACAAAGCAGTCCATTAAATGCAGAATGGTTTTCCTTGGGTCCTGGAGCCCCACAGGATAACTTGTGTGTGTCTAGGAAAAACAGATGCACTAAAGGGCTTTGTGTTTTATTCTTATGTGTTTATCCCTTCGATTAGAATTTCTAGAGCTAACGATTTTATTTCTTGTTAAAACAAAGAAAAACTAATTCTGCTTGGCTCTGTTTCAATATAGGAGTCAATTAGTATGGGCCATAAAATGTTGACTAAGTAATTTTTTTATTTCTTTCTTTCAAGGAAAGGCAGGTTGGTTGTAAGTCATTGACCTTTGAAAATACTTTGCCCATTGGCAATGATCTCTTTTTTTTCTCTATTAAGAGCCCTTTTAGGGGGTAATTCTCATTAATGCAATTTTAGTTACCATATATGAAAAACAATTTCTCTTTCCCATTAATGTTATATATTCCTTGATCTGTGATCAAGGGGAATAAAAAGGGATGGTTAATATCTCTGTTCTCAGAAAGCCAATCCAGAAATGTGATACAAAGAACACTGGAGGGAAGAAAAGTACATTATTTGTTGTTTGACAGGTAATGGAAGGCTTTTTTCACTGGTTTACAAGTGAAAAGAGGAATCGTAAAGTTATACCGGCAGCTTACTCTGCAAGGGAGCCAATGATGATAAAGCTGCTGGCCTAGTCTGGATCCATTAGATGCATTGTTTTATATTGTGGTAAATTTTATCTATTGATTTCTTGGTTATAGCCACTTTTTATAAAATAGGCTGTGAAATAAATGCCTTCAGAATGATTTACAAAGTGATGTTAAATATTGGTTTGTGCTAGTGGCAAAGATAGGCCAGATGCTTCCCAATTCAGCAGAAAAAAAAATTCATTTTTGGTTTACATTTGTGTATGATGTTGTCTTCAAGGTGCCTTTAATATGGAATCTCAGCATTTTATAACCAGAAAGGACTTTTAGGATAATGTACTGCAGGGATTGGCTAGCTATAGCCAAAGTTAGACAAACTATGGCTATAAGGTCAAATGTCTTAGACAAAAAATCAAGAATGTTTTTTATATTTAAAAATATGATTGATGGGCCTGGCTGTAGTTTACTCATCCTTGATCTAGTCCAACCCCTCCTACCTCAAGAATTTGGGGCAAACTTTCCCCATTCTTTTAAGGAGGAAATTAAATTGAACCCATTACAAATGGTACTGAGTTTATGGATTAGTGTCAAGAACCTGATGAAAGAGGAAGGGAAACAAGATTAGGATACTTCCATTATTACTTTTGGACAAACAATTTTGAATTATTGAATTGAACAATTGAGTTGAACAATCCTCCATACATATCCAATGCAAATCAAGTCAATAACAAAAGAAATAATGAATCAACAATTTAGGAATCATAGAATCATAGATCTAGAGCTGCCAGAAACCCTATAGGAAGACTAGTCCCACCCCCTCTTTTATAGATGAATCCCTTTGAGGTTGAGCAACTTGACACATGTGACACATCCAAGAAGTATCAGAATCAGGATTTGAACTTATGTCCTTTGCTTCCAAGTGCTTTTTTCACTTTATTTTGCTTCTATATTATTAGCAAGAAAATATTCAATACCTATTTGAATACGTCTCAAGGAAGGGAGGACCTATTTCCTGAAGTATTCTAATTTCATTCTCCCTTTTCCTGCTCACTACACTGTAATCTTCTCCATCAGTCTCTTAGCAGCCTTGATACTCTGAAAATAATTTTGCTGAGGTGTACCCTTGTGATTAGATTTATACAGAAGAAATACAAATTAATTAACAGAGGGAAGGCACTAGAATTAAGAAGCATTGGGACTATAGAAGCCTTTTGAGTTTGTATTAGGATTTGAAGGAAGCCATGGAAGCCAGGAGGTAGAGAGGAGGAGGGAGGGCATATCTGGCATGAGAGATAGCCAGAGAAAATGCCAGGAGGTCAGAGAATGAGAAGGAGCTCTTAGATAGGAAGGCATGGAACCAGGAAGAATCTAGATACAAGAGTTTCAAGGTGAAGAGGGTGATCAGCAAAGAGGTCAAGAGGAATGAAAATGTTTTAATTTTTTTCATTTTTATTTTCCTCAGTTACATGTAAAACAACAGGTTTTTTTTTTTGCTTATTCATATACATTCATTTCTTACATATTTTCATGTGAATCATGTTGGGAGAAAAAAATCAGAACAATAAGGGAAAAACCATGAGGAAAAAAAAAACAGAAAAAAGAAAAAGAGAACATAGCATGAATTGACTTACATTTAGTATCTGTAGTTCTCTCTAGATGTTGATGGTGTTTTTCATCCAAAGTTTATTAGGACTGCCTTAAATCACTGAATGAGAAGAACCAAATCTATCGTAATTGATTATTGCACAATCTTACTGTGTACAATGTTTTCCTGGTTCTGCTTGTTTCACTCAGCAATATGTAATTCTTTTCAGGTCTTTCTAAAATCAATCTATTCACATTTTTTTAACAGAATGATAATATTCCATTATTTTCATATACCATAACTTATTTAGCCATTCCCTAATTGTTGAGTATCTATTCATTTTCCAAGTCTTTGCCACCACACACACACAAAAGCTGTTTCAAACATTTTTGCACCTTTGGGAGCTTTTCCCTTTTTTATGATTTCTTTCCACTACAAATTTACATATTACACAGGCTTGACTGAGTCCTTACTCCTCCTAGGCAATCCTATACCTCTGTTATCAACTTCCTATCCCAATATCCACAATGGCTCTTCCAAACCTTTTCATTATTCCTCAAATTTCCCATGGCTTCCAAATCTTTTCAGCTGAGAAATTTGTCTGCTAATTTGCAGAAGAATTTGAGATCATTTGCTAAGAGCCCCCTCCCTCTTCTCCCTTCTTTCTCACCTCATATTACTCAATGATCCTCTGCTATTAATTCCTTCATATTTGTTTCCTATGGATAAATGTACCTTGCCAAGGCAAATCTTTGTACCAGAACAAATGATCCCATTCCATTCCAACCCATAAACTTCCACTTTACTTATTCCCACTATTATTTTTCTTCAATCTTTATCTACTGGCTCTTTTTCCTGTTGCCTATAGTAATGTCCATGTCTTCCCCATACTCAAAAAAAAATCTAATATTTTATCCTTCTATCCCCAAGAATTAATATCTTGTATCTCTTCTGCCCAATGTGGCTTAATTCCTTGAGGAGGCCATCTATAATAAGCACCCCCATTTCCTTTCCTATCACTCTCTAAAATGCAATTTCCAAATGTTTCATTCTGTTGAAACTTCCCTCCAGGATGTGGGAAAATTGGGACACTAATGCATTGTTGGTAGAGTTGTGCACTGATTCAATCATTCTGGAGAGAAATTCAGAACTATGCCCAAAGGACTATCACACTGTGCATACCTTGGATCCACTGCCAAACTTGGATATGATATATGATATAATGTGACATGAGGGCCAGGAACTTAAAAGAATAGTTTGGAGTTCAAAGGGTTCAACAAATGGTCAATGGGGGGGGGGGGGGAAGAAGGAGAGACTAGCTGTTGCGGGATTGATGACCTTAGAGAGAAATGAGGAGTCAAGGGATTGGAGGTCATGTTGCATGTGCACCAAGAGTAGGGTTTGATAGGAGAAAGGAAGTCAAAAGATTATGGTCAGATAAAGGCATTTCAGAGTTCTGGCATGTGGAAGTGCTAAATTCTAGGTGATAATAAGATAAGAGGAACCAAACAGTTAGTTGTCAGTATGTAAGTTGAAGTCTCCTAGTTTGAGAGTAGAGTTGGGGAGGAAAGCTGAAGATTGTGAGCTGGGTACTGAAAATATTGAAGATATTGAAGGAAAATGTCTTGGAGACCTGTGGACAACAGCTGCCATCATTTGAGGATAGGGACTGTTTTGCTTATATTTATATTTCCAATGCAGTTTCTATTTTCTTCCCCCCACTCCCATCTGTCTCTCTCTGTCTCTCTGTCTCTGTCTCTCTGTGTCTGTCTCTCTCTCCCTCCCTCCCCCTCTCTCATGTTGAAGATAAAGAGTTTCCATTGTCCCTTATTACTTGGTGTCTGATTCACTGTGACACGAACATTTTTTTATTATTTCATTCATTCAAGAGTCCCCAAATTTAATCAGCTGTAATCTTCCATAGTTTTACACTTTGCCAGTGTATTTTTATTCTATTTTCCAGCTGAAGAATGATCATAAGCTTTGATCCTTAAAATATGTATTTCTTTTGGTGGCAATTATAAAATTAAAATGGGATTATCTTTTTTCACTAAACAATTTTACATTTTCTTTAAAGAGAAAAGCAGTTGTATGAGGTATAATCTTCATTAGTATTTTCAACTAGAAACTCAAAAGGAGAATTTTTTTTTTAGTAGAAGCAATATTGTGAATTTTTTATCATCTAGTGTGGTATTAAATAAGATGGTTCATATTCTGTGCATTTGAAAAATGACATAAGAATCCTCATTCTATGATCCTGCTTGAAAAATGGTAGTCTGTCTCTAAGCTCTCATTTTTGGGGCCTACCTCATGCATAGGATGAATCGCACAGAGCACTTTATTATATTCCCCTTTGCATTCTGTCTCTGTTCATTTGAATTCCCTTTTGATGGTGATTATATTTATGAAAATAACAGGTGCAGCTAAAAGGGGAGGAGGGAAATAGCAGAGGAAAAGAACAAGCTTTTATTAAATACCTACTATATGCCACACACTGTGCTCTGTTTTATAAATACTATCTCATTTGGTCCTCCCAACAACCCTGTAAGGTAGGCACTATTATTTTACCCATTATACAGATAAATAAACTGAAGTCCCTAGAGATTGAACAACTTGCTAGGGTATTGAACAGCTAATAAGTGTGTGAGAGTCTCATTCAATCTCAGGTCTTCTAGTCTTCAAGCATTGCGCATTGCTATCACTGTGGATCTTATAGACCTTATAAACACATCTGGCCTGAGGTATTCCTTAGGTTTGTGCTGTCTTCAGCGGACATCTGTAAGAGAAGTAAAAAGGATTGAGCAAATTTAACCAAAAAGCTAAATCTAGAATTACAGAGGTTACCATATAAAGGCATTATGCGTGATGACTGAAATCTCCAGAGAAAACATATTGGGACCTTTGTTATTTCTGGTCCTTAGTCTGGGCTGCTCCAAGTTAGTAAGAGCTTCATACCACCATTTTTTCTCAATTTGTCTCACTTTGTGTGTATTTGACTTCCTAAAAGTGACTTTTTTCTTTTGTCTCTGTCTCTGCCTCTCTTTTGTAAATAAATGAATGCCATCAGATAGAAAAGTCAACAGTAAGCTCAAAGTTGGGGAACTCTCTTTGGAACTCAGGAAAGGTTTTGTACTTATTCCACATTCAGTCACCTACTGTTGCCCTCTCCCTATTTAATTCATTTTGTTTGGTGTCTAGTAATGACTTTAGTTCATGATACAGAAGCAGCCATCAAACATAGACTTCATCCTTAAAATGAGATCTCTTGGAAAGAAAGAATATAATATCAATTATAGGCTGCATTCATATCTTTATGCCAGTCAGTTCAGGTTATATATTTAGGCAGATGTAATTTTTCTTTTATTCAATTTGTGTAAAATCTCTTTATAAAGGCCAGTCTTGAAGACATGGTGGTTTTGCTGAATGTAATATTATTGAATGACTGTCTTGTTCAAGTTACTTGCTTTAATAGCATGATGGAGGGGAAGAGAGAAGGGAATAAGGTAATAACCATTTTGTGTGGGTTTTGTTCATGATTTCCCTTTAATCATATGGGAATGAAGAATAAAGGAAAAGACAGGGAAAGAAGGAAACATTTATATAGCACCTACTATATATGACCTTAGGCAAGTCATTTAGCCTTGTTCATCCCAGTTTCCTCATCTGTAAAATGAGCTGGAGAAGGAAATGGTAAACCATTCAGTGTCTTTGTCAGGAAAACATCATAATGGTCAAAGAGATAGATCCAATTGAAAAATGATTCAGCATCACATTTGTTCATCCTTGGGGCTCTAGTCCCCTGTATTTCTACCCCACTATAGACACTTAAAAAGAATGGAATTATCATAAAGATCAAGTGACCTAACCAGAATTACAACAAGTTTCAGAGGCAGGATTCAATTCTTGCTTCAACTTGCTCACAACATAATAATTTTTCTACCCTAATGCTCTGGATTAAGATAGATCCTGGAATAAATGGCACCTTTTTATCATTAACTTTACGTTATTCTCTTAGAACTTTCTCTTTTCTCTTCTTAAGATTATTGGGAGGAGCCCTTGGACCCTCTTCTGAATTAGAGACTGCATCTCTATTTGCCTGAAAGTGCCCTCCAAATGTCAGACACATTGATATCAAGGAGTGAGGGAGTTGGGGGAGAAAGGAAGGAGAGCCCTCATCATATAAGTTGATCCTATGCTCCTCGCCTGAGGAGAAACACGCACCTGCATTCACAGGAAGGATTTGGCTGAACAGACTTTTCCAGCAGAGAATCTTTAATCTGTTTGATGGAGACTGGAAAACCAAGTCAGAGGCCACTTTTCAGCTTCTGCCTGGGGTGGGATGTGCAAGGCAGTCGATAAGAGCTGAAATTTTAAATACAGGTCAATGAATTGACTAGCAGCCAACCTGCAATTACATTTCTCTGGTCTACACAGAGAATTCATTGTTTTGGATTCAGCTATGCAGAAGGGCTTTCTTCCCTTCCTGTTCTTAGGACACACTGTGTTTATTTTTCTTTTTTTTTCTAATAAAATTGGAAAAGTTGGAAAATAAGTTTGTCAGATACCAATCTAGTTTTCTATCCCACCACCCCCCTGTGCTTGTGCTGAGCCTCTAATGAATTGCAGATGGCAAAGTAGCAGCTGTCCTCCTCTCCTAGACTTCCAAGGATTTGGTGAAATCTAATGTTACCTAATCCATTTAACAATAATCTTGCATTGAAGCTGTAATCACAATCTAAATAATTAGAGAAGCTCCAAGACTATAACATTGTTTTCTTGTCAGACACACCATCATTATAGCTCTGTGCTGCAGTACAACTGTGCAGTCTAATGGGCTGTTATTTTATTTATTGGAATTAGAATTTCTTATAAATTTAATTAGAGATTCTTCTTCTTGGTAGTTCACATGAGTAACCTGAGTTATTGTCTGGGATTCTTGGCTATGCCCCCTTAGGATGTGGTCAGCTGGATCAAATCATGAAGAGAGTTTTAAACAGAATCCTGGGAGATTTCCTGTTCTACATGAAGGACTCAGTTTGCACCAACTTTCTCTGAAAGGTGCAGTCTTGTATTTAATTTTGCTCTCCTTTTCTGCTGAAGAAAGCCTCTCCTGTTAACATCAGAAACCAGGCTGCTGATCTAACAGTTCCCTGGTTGTCTCTTATGCCTGGAATGCTCCTCATTTCTGTGTCCTAGCTTCTCTATTAAGTGTCAGATAAAATTCCACTTTTTACAGAAAATCTATTCCAGTTCCCCTTAACATTAGAGCTTTCACTCTGTTGATTATCTCTTGTTTCTACATAGTTGCTTCCCACGTAATCTCTCCCATTTGACTGTGAGTTTTTTGAGATCTGGAAATTTTTTGTTTGTTTTGCCTTTCTTTTTATTCTTAGTATTTAGTGCAATGCCTGGTAAATAGTAAGATTTCTATAAATGCTTGTTGATTTGACTTTTTAAAAAATTGCAAATAATCCAATAGTGTATAAAAACAAGCCAGAAGTTATCATTTGTAAATGCAAAAAAACCCAATTTAAACCCCCCCCAAAACAAAATAAACACTATGTAAACAAAAGTAGCAACAACTAGAAGCAATGTAAATATGTAACAATTGGTGGATGGTTACTTTGCATTTAATGAAATGAAATTTTCTAAGGTATTTAGGACCAATAAGTATGAGGAGTACAAATAAATGTGGAAAGATCTTTATTAAATAATACAACATTTTTAAAAAGCAGAACCCAAAAGGTAGAGGACTTACTAATGGCAACCAGGTGTGGGGGAACAAAAAAGGGGGATTAGTGGATAAAAAAAAAGTTGATGAGTATTTAGAAGGATCTATAAACATCTATCCTTCCTTCCTTCCTTCCTTCCTTCCTTCCTTCCTTCCTTCCTTCCTTCTTTCCTTCCTTCCTTCTTTCTCTCTCTCTCTCTCTCTTTCTTTCTCTCTATCTCTATATATGTATATATGTATATATATACTTATACATATAAACAGATAAATAATTACATTTCAACATAATTTGTTTCCTTTGTAATCTTAGGTGGTTTATTTAGTGTATTTAAAAATTTTATTCTGAAAAGGTGCCATTGACTTCACCACACACACACACACACACACACACACACACACACACACACACACAC